>WNGS01066681.1:2032231-2051698 GCA_020271785.1 Procambarus virginalis | reverse complement strand
AACTGAACCCTGTGGTACTCCGCTTGTGACATTTCTCCAGTCCGATACATTGCCTCTGATCACTGCCTCATTTTTCTATCAGTCAGAAAATTTTTTCATCCATGTTGAAGCTTTACCTGTCACCCCTCCATATTTTCCAGTTTCCAGAACAACTCTTATGGAACTCTGTCGAAAGCCTTTTTTTAAGTCCAGATAGATGCAGTCAACCAACCATCTCTTTCCTGTAATATCTCTGTTGCTCGGTCATAGAAACTGAGTAAATTCGATACACAGGATCTTCCAGATCGAAAACCATACTGTCTGTCTGATATTATATCATTTCTCTCCAGTGTTCTACCCATTTAGTTTTAATTATTTTTTCCATATTTTTGACTATTACACTTGTCAATGATACCGGTCTATAGTTAAGGGGGTCTTCCCTGCTTCCACTTTTGTAGATTGGAACTATGTTAGCCTTTTTCCACACATCAGCTACAACTCCTGTAAACAGGATGCCTGAAAAATCAGTTGAAGAGGAATGCTGAGCTCAGGTGCACATTCTCTCAGAACCCATGGCGAAACTCCATCTGGACCAACTGCTTTGTTCTTATTTAGCTCCTTGAGCATTTTTTCCACTTCGTCTCTAGACACCTCTATGTGCTCTATGTTGTTCTTTGGAATTCTTATTGTATCTGGTTCCCTGAAGATTTCATTTTGTACAAACACACTTTGGAACTTTTCGTTTAATGTTTCACACATTTCCTTTCATTTTCCGTGAATCTATTTCCCATTTTCAACCTCTGAATATTATCCTTTACCTGCAATTTGTTGTTTATGAATTTATAGAATAGACCTGGTTCTGTATTACATTTGTCTGCAATCCCTTTTTTCAAAATTTCTTTCTGCCTCTCTCCTCACTGCCGTGTAGTTGTTTCTCGCGTCTTTGTATCGCTGGTATGTTTGGGGGTTTGGCCTCTTCCTGTATTGATTCCATTTTTGTGACTTTTGGTCTCTGGCCCTCTCGCACTTTCTGTTGAACCAATCCTGTTTCCTAGTTCTGCTTCTCTGTTTTGGTATAAATTGTTTTGTTCCTTTATCATATATTTCACAAAACTTGACATACATCTCATTCACTTCCTTGCCTAGCAACAAGTCTGTCCAATTATACTCACTAAAAAAAATTTTAAGGTTGCCATAATGTCCTCTCCTAAAATCAGGTTTTTCAATTGCATCGACTGTCATATTTTCTTCCAGATTATATCGCATTGCATACTTTATTCCCAAAAAGACATGGTCACTTTTACCCAAGGGAGGAAGGTAGGTGGCAGACAAAGACTGCTTCCAATTACACGGGGGTGTCTTTAGGCCATTGCTCCTCGTGCCTCTCTTGAGGGGGGGGGGGGCCAGGTTCTGGCTCTGGTCCCCAGTAGGCCTAGAACTCCTTCGATTAACTGTTGCCACGGTCTGATATACAGTAGACACATCAGCCTGGTATAGCTCTGAGGAGCCGAAGGGGCTCTCCACAGAAAGACATTTTATTACAGTATATTCAATGCTGGCTTTCTGGGAGGCCTCCTACAGTGGCTCCTTGTTGGTAGGTCACCATAATCAAGAAAACAAAATGCAACACAACATGGGTAGAGGAGAGCCACAAAAATTAAACTCCAGGAAAAGAGGGATTAGCACCAAGATAATCTCACAAAAACCACCAGACTAGAAAATACACCAAAAGAACGAATCACCAGCATACTGGTGGACCACCAAAACCCCAAAGCCAAACTATCTGACCAGAACATATTAAAAAATACTACAGTTAGACCCAAAAACATATGAACATGGGTCCATGGGTATACAGGTTGTCTAAACATGACAACATTACAGATGACCTAAGATAAACCGAAATCTTATCTTGGTGTCCTGTGAACAAGGACACCAGATCTACAAACACAAAGGTCCTCCATGCACCACAACTGGTGCAGAGGTAATGGTGAATGGCTGCAATCAGACGCAGTATATGATGCAGCCCGCTGCCCAATAAACCAAGCAACACTCACTAAAGAACTCCTCCAGAAACCAGCTATCACATTCTTAGCCAGAAAAGGAGACAGCTTTTTTCTTGTCTGGGAAAAATTTGGAGCAAAAACCAAACTGTAGGGAAGAGATGAAGAAATCCCACCATAGGTGTTACATAGGTCCAGGGACACCATCCAGGAATCTGCCTACAACATTAGGCAGTAATGTTGTAGTCACGTCATTCCTTGTCGTGAATTACTGCCTAATGGCATTAGGTAGTAATTCACAACAAGGAATGACGTGAATCAAGCCTGAAAGGATGAGAATGTACAGTAGGTTCAGCAACTCCCACTTGGGAACTTGAAACATCCTGGACACCCACTGCAAAGCAGAGGTTAACTTGGCCACTCCAGCATTCAAAAACTTTGAATAGCCAAGAGGAGCTACGGGGTAGACTTCTGGCTCTAGATTCCTGACACCAATGAAGGGGTTGAGGACCACTTTTATTGCAGGCCCCAGAAGAATGCCCAGAAGGCCCATGCATTGTGGGACCAAGAGTTTGCAAGGGCTTTTGGGTTATGATAGGCTTGAACTTAATCAGATGGCTGACTCAGGAAGCTACCCTCTCAGGAATTAATTCCCCAAAGTTTGATTAAAACTACTCTTCAAATCAGGAGCACGAATTCCTCAATAAAATCAGCCCTTAAACTGCACAACACATCATATGATGGGTTGAGTAACTTGCAATAACTTGTGCTCCACATCATATGATGTTTTGGAGTACCGCGCAAGATTTAAATGGCCTGCGGATACACAGAGTTCACCTCGCCTTCATCAAGGCTCTTGTAAACAGACTCCATTTCTTTTTAAAATCATGGGCCAAATTCCCGGGTGTGAGGTCCTCAGTATTGAGTGAGCCACCAAGCCTGACGCACGCAGCATGAGCTCACAGCACTGCTGTTCAGCTTGTGACTACAGCATCGCCTAAAAATACCATAATATACCTGGTACCTGGTTGATACCTGGTTGATGGGGTTCTGGGAGTTCTTCTACTCCCCAAGCCCGGCCCGAGGCCAGGCTTGACTTGTGAGAGTTTGGTCCACTAGGCTGTTGCTTGGAGCGGCCCGCAGGCCCACATACCCACCACAGCCCGGCTGGTCCGGAACTCCTTGGAGGAATAAATCTAGTTTCCTCTTGAAGATGTCCACGGTTGTTCCGGCAATATTTCTTATGCTTGCTGGGAGGACGTTGAACAACCGCGGACCTCTGATGTTTATACAGTGTTCTCTGATTGTGCCTATGGCACCCCTGCTCTTCACAACATGTTCATGCTGTTATTTAGAGCTGATAGTATTACAGAAGACCTCTGACTGTGATAAAAATGACCAGTATTCTGATAATAGCAGGATTGTTGTGATAATTAGCACTGTAGTGGGAGGAGTAATCTTGGTGGGAGGAAGGTGGCATTGTCTGCTGACTGTGTGTGACCACCTTTTACTGTCTGGACTCACTATACCAGCTTAGTTGTTCACTATGGTGAACAAAACATGCAGATACTTATATAACGTCTGTATATAGTGAATAAAAACAAAAACAGTATTGTGGGAGAAGAATGGTGGCGAGTCAGGTGAGGTGAGGGAGGGAGGGAGGAAGTGGCAGCCAGTGGCGGTCTGCCACTGGCTGGCATCCTACCTGACCAGGGAATAATGACGTCATGCACGAACTTACAGACCCCATAGCAACCAAAGTACAGTACATACAATTTCGACCTTCTGTTACTATACCCATACTCAGGGAAGGGCTTTTGACACTCAAAACAGAAAATAATTTTTTCCATAGATTTTATTTCCTGTGCACTGGGGGGGGGGTGTCATATTTGGCGGCCGCCCAGTTAAGGGGTTAAAAAAAAATTATTTGCATCGTTGGAGGCGTCCGAGAATGTGCAAGAAGCAGCGGGAACGCACTATGTGGTTTTCTCGTTAATCAAACGAGTGCTCGCCAATCGAGACAAATTGTTGGCGATCGGCGCGCTCGTTATTCAAAATGCTCGTAAATTGAGGCACTCGTCACTCGAGATTCCACTGTACTTATACATAACGTGTGTAAATAGTGTAATAAAAACAATAACAGTATGGTGGGAGGAGGAATGTTGGTGAGTACGATGATGCAGGAGTGAAGGAGAGCTGGCTGGGTGTGGCAGCTCAAACTTGTGGAGTTCTGAGTGTGTTGGTGGTGAATGTATATAGTGAGTGATAGTGTGTAAATATATTATAACTACAGTATACATAAAAGAACATGAAACATTAGATATATGAGCAATATATGTGGACACATTTGTGATGTATGTAACATTGTCTTGGGACAATACAGATGTTCTACTGTCATAATATTGTGTACTTGTTCATTATACATAGGATTTGCAAGAAAAACAAAACAAATGTATTTGGAAATGTATGCAAAAAATGAACAAAAAATTATTCGTGGCAACTCGTGCATGTTGAAGCTGGCACGTGACTGGCTCCGGGAGTTTACGTCACAGGCGACCTCCAAATTGTGACGTCACACGCCATTTTCCGGACCCACTGCGACCAAATAAGTACAATTTCGATTTTTTTTTTTACATATCTCTGATCATGGAAGGATATTTAACATTTTCAAAACAAAAAAAAAAATTTTGCTAAGAATTTATTTTCATAAATGGCATATTTGGAGCCCCGAGCAGCACAGTGGTAAAATATTAACACCCCGCTATAAAGGCTCATCAAATACTGTATATTCATTACAAGGATCAGAAATTAATATCTGAATCTAAAAATTTATTGTATTTCCCCATCTAAAGTCATTTATAATTCCATAAATAATGCCAAAGTAAACCATATTACAGTAATGTTAGAATTAATGACCAAGGATTGTAAAAGTCATATTAATAGAAATAAGCTAATTTTATAATGAACAAGATGAAAATGGGTGGTGCATAATAAAATGTAAACATAGAATGCAGATCATCCAGCTCATCCTCCTAAGGTTTCCCAACATCAAGAAAACAGTCAATTTAAAGTGTCCTCTCCTAACCAACCAGAGGACCCAAAACAGAAACAAGACAGCACATCACTTTCGCGAGCCGCTTCCATTTTCTAGTACAACGATTTTTAGTCTTATGTAACGCATACAAGCGAAAAGCAACGTTCTTTGTAAGAGGACAGGTTGGATCATCAACATCTATATTAAGTACCCCCTACTGGAAGAGCTTGGTAATTCAGACTGCAGCAACCTGAATTTTTTAGTAATCTGAATGAATTAATGTTTGAATTTTTCACCTTTTTTTTTTTGGTGGGGGAGGGACCTTTTAACCCAAATGAGAAGTCAGGTTAAAAGGATATACAGAACAAGCAACCCAATTAAATTAGAGTTCGAGTGATTGACTTTGTAACTCAAAAGACAAATTGTGTTACTTCAATTTATGCTGGACCTGAAACAGAACACATTTGAATTTAGTGCTTCAGTGTGTAACTGTTCCAGTTGTGTAGCACTTGGTGTTACTGATTTTTGTTGTTGGATTACTTAACAAAATTAAGTAACTATTGCTCATAACAGAAATTATATTAAAACACTGCATTAATAAAAGAAAGAAATACAGTGTTGTTCTGTTACTAAAGATTTGTTTTTCCTAACTTGTTTACCTTGTTTTGATTTCAAGGATCAATGTCCCTGCAGCATGATCTTTAACCAGGTCTCCTGGTTGGATTATTATCCTTCTACTGCACATGTCAAACAGGGACATTTGTGCTAAATAATGTTTATTCAGTCATATTCAGTTATTCAGATAGTGTCTGTTATAGTATCTGTTATTCAGATAGTGTATCTGACACTACTGAGCAAGTTAGAGATGCTTTAGTGCTGTGTAGGATTTAATAGTTCAGTGCATGTACCTGCTCACATTTGCTTCCTTAGGCCTCCAGTAAACAAAAGTCATCATGGAAAACAAAATCATGGGCACCCCTCCTGGGTGTGTGTGTTTAATTACCTAAGTGTAGTTACAGGATGAGAGCTACGCTCATGGTGTCCCATCTTCCCAGTACTCTTTGTCATATAACGCTTTGAAATTACTGACGGTTTTGGCCTCTACCACCTTCTCACTTAACTTGTTCCAACCGTCTACTGCTGTTTGCGAAAGTGAATTTTCTTATGTTTCTTCTGCATCTTTGTTTAGTTAGTTTAAAGCTATGACCTCTTGTTTTTGAAGTTCCAGGTCTCAGGAAATCTTCCCTATCAATTTTGTCAATTCCTGTTAATATTTTGTACATAGTGATCATATCACCTCTTTTTCTTCTGTCTTCTAGTTTCGGCATATTTAATGCCTCTAACCTCTCCTCGTAGCTCTTGCCCTTCAGTTCTGGGAGCCACTTAGTAGCATGTCTTTGCACCTTTTCCAGTCTGTTGATATGCTTCTTAAGATATGGGCAGGTTATATCTTGAGATGATTTCAGGGCTTTAGTGTCCCCGCGGCCCGGTCCTTGACCAGGCCTCCATCCCCAGGAAGCAGCCCGTGACAGCTGACTAACTCCCAGGTACCTATTTATTGCTAGGTAACAGGGGCATCAGGGTGAAAGAAACTCTGCCCACTGTTTCTCGCCGGCACCCGAGATCGAACTTGAGACCACAGGATCACGCGTCCAGTGTTCTGTCCGCTCAGCCGCCGGCTCCCTAAAGCCGCGGGCACCACACAACTACTGCATGTTCTAGCTTTGGCCTAACAAAAGTCGTAAACAATTTCTTTAGTATTTTGTCATCCATGTACAGTATTTAAAAGCAATTCTGAAGTTAGAAAGCATACCTGGTTGATACCTGGTTGATGGGGTTCTGGGAGTTCTTCTACTCCCCAAGCCCGGCCTGACTTGACTTGTGAGAGTTTGGTCCACCAGGCTGTTGCTTGGAGCGGCCCATAGGCCCACATACCCACCACAGCCCGGTTGGTAAGGCACTCCTTGAAGGAAACAATCTAGTTTCCTCTTGAAGATGTCCACGATTGTTCCTGCAATATTTCTGATGCTCGCTGGTAGGACTTTGAACAACCGTGGACCTCTGATGTTCATACAGTGTTTTCTGATTGTGCCCATGGCACCTCTGCTCTTCACTGGTTCTATTCTGCATTTCCTTCCATGTCGTTCACTCCAGTACGTTGTTATTTTACTGTGCAGATTTGGGACCTGTCCCTCCAGTATTTTCCATGTGTATATTATTTGGTATCTCTCTCATCTCCTTTCTAGTGAGTACATGTGGAGAGCTTTGAGACGATCCCAATAATTTAGGTTCTTTATCTCGTCTATGCGTGCCGTATATGTTCTCTGTATTCCCTCTACTGTAAACCTGGATACGCATATGGAAATGTCAAGACACATAAGCCTGGAAACCCACTTCGGCCAATCATCAGCCAGATACCCACACCCACGTACAGACTGGCGAAGCGACTCAACGGCTTGCTGACTCCTTATGTCCCTTGCGCCTTCAGCCTGAAGTCTCCAAAGGAATTTGTCGACTTACTGCGGGGAACACGGGCCACAGGGATAAGAGCCTCGTTGGATGTAGAATCACTGTTTACCAACGTACCTGTGGATGAAACAATCGGGATGATAGCGGACAGAGTGTATCGTGATCCGGCCTGTACTCCTCTTAACATACCAGAAAACATTCTAAGGAAACTACTCCAAGCTTGTATTAAAGAGGCACTCTTCTTGAGCACAGATGGGCACATGTATAAGCAAGTAGATGGAGTCGCCATGGGTTCTCCCCTAGGTGTCCTGTTTGCGAACTTCTACATGGGTATCAACGAGCAAAAGGTCTTGGTCGACATGAACTTGAAACCGGCCATATACTGCAGGTATGTTGACGACATTTTTACACAGGTACCTGATGTCAGACATCTACAGGAGCTGAAGGAGGCATTTGAGCAGAAGTCTGTGTTGCGTTTCACTTACGAGATGGAGAAGGATGGGAAGCTGCCCTTTCTAGATGTAACAGTCATGGAAAGGAACAGAGGTTTCCACACTGCAGTCTACACTAAGGAAACAAACATAGGAATGTGCCTAAATGCCAACAGTGACTGCCCAGAAAGGTACAAGAGGAGTGTTGTTAACGCTTGTGTCGACCGTGCTCTCAGCCACAGCTCAGGATGGAAGCAAGTCGATGAAGAACTCTGTAGGGTAAGGCAAGTCCTAGTCAACAACGGCTTCTCCAATGGTTTCGTTGAAGACATCATAAGAAGGAAGGTGAAACGCCATGCAACCTCTGAAGAGACAACTAACACAACACCTATACCTCCTATTAGACTATTTTACAGGAACTTCTTTTCCTCAGCTCATAAAATGGAGGAAAGGGTCCTGAAAGATATTGTTAATAGAAACGTTATCCCTACAGACAGAAATCAGAAGATACAACTGACGATTTACTATAAAACCAAAAAAACAGCCAACCTACTCATGAGAAACTCTCCAGACAAAAAGCAGAACGCTTTAAAAGAGACCAACGTCGTCTATGCCTTCAAATGCCCACTTGGGGACTGTAAGCCTCAAAGAACTCAGTATATAGGCAAGACAACAACATCTCTTTCCAGGCGATTAACGATGCATAAGCAACAGGGCTCCATTAAGGAACATATAATCTCTTCCCACAACCAGACCATCACCAGAGAAATCTTAACAAAAAACACGGAAATCATCGATAGATACAGCGATAGCAGGCGGCTTGATATCTGCGAGGCACTACACATCAAGAAGTCAACACCAGCAATCACCAGCCAATTAATGCACAACTATATTCTACCCATTTCAAGACTCCGCTCCAATATAGAAGCATCAAGAAATATGGGCCAATAGGCCCTCTGCAGTTACTTCCATTCTTACCTTCAATTTACCCAATTACTATCCCATTAATACCCATTGTTTCGTGTTCTGTCCTGTGTTGAAAGTTTTGTTCACCTCATCCAAAACTGTTGTAACATATCACCTCACCCAAAATGCGGGTATAAAATGAAAAATGAAAGCTGTTTAAATCATAGCATAGTAAGAACTCTGTTTAGTGTTTGCTGGTTATAGTTGTGTGTGTGTAAACTAAAAGTCTTTGAAAATGTAATAAGTTATTACGAAACGCGTTTAAGTGTCGCGTCAGACTAGAAATAAAAATGAATTTTGGAGAACTGATTTTTCAATTACCATCAACAGTGAAAAGAAACATAAGAAATATTGAGAAAATTCGTGTTAGAATTATTAATCTTACTTTTTCAGTCATATATATAATATATATATATATATATATATATATATATATATATATATATATATATATATNGGGAGGGGCCGACGCCCACAGCACGTACGCGAGTGGAGAGGAACACCCCACTCCGCGTAACCACAAGCCCCGCCGAGAGGGGGATAAAAACCCCCACGGGGTCCTATGGGGCCAAGGCCCCCCAGTCAGCCCCTCCGCAGCCCCGGGAACCCACACACAGTCCCCGGGGCCGAGCCGTCCCCCTAAAGCCCCGGCCGTACCAGAAAACCGGACAGCCGTGAAAACACTAAGGAAGGGAGCCCACTGGCAGACTCTTACAACACGGCTGGAGGAACAGGCTCGAATGCCCCGTCACTACCCCGGAAGGGGATTTCCCCTCGACTGCCCGAGTCTCAACACCACCAAACCCCGCCCTGAACCTACAGACGGTAAGGAACCGGATGCAGGCAGGAAGGGGAATCCAGGGGAAAACAAGAACCAAAACGGGGCAGCCCCGGGGCTCCCGGGGAGTACCACGAGAGCGTTGCCACCACCAAGGCTCAAGTGCAACGCCTCTGCTGCCCGCACCAGCTGACACAACTGGGTAAGCGAGCCATAACGAGCAACAAACTCGCAGGGCTCCGGGTCGAAGGTGTCACCGACCCCACAGGCAGCAGACGGAGGCAAAACAGAGTCACCCAGAGACAAGGGGTGAGCAACCCTCAAACTCGCTGGAAGCGAGGGGGGGGCTCTGGGGTCACATCCATCGGACCCACGCGCCCCCAGGGGTTTCCCAGGGTCCCGAGCGTTTACTATAAGAGGACTCGCGCTCAGGTAATCCCAGGCAGGGTACTGCTAACCGGCACCCAAACTACCAAACAACTTTCTAAGAGCTGAACCCCGGGACGTGTACACTCACGGGGACCTAGCAGGGGGTACCACCAGAAAACTCAGAACACAAGGGACACCAGGGGCAAGAACGAAGGCAGACCCCCCCACCAGGTAGATAAACAAAAAGAAAAAGAAAACCCGCAAGAGGACAGCGTACCCAAGCGGAACAGAGCCGGCCGCTATGATTGGGAAAAGACAAGCTGCACAGTACCCTGCGCCCCACCAGTGCAAAAACTGCCCCTTACTCTAAGGCGAACAAGGGAGACAGAACACCCGAGCACACAAAGAGCGGCCGAAAACCAAGCAGTAAACGGCCTAGCA
This sequence comes from Procambarus virginalis, assembly GCA_020271785.1. NCBI lineage: Eukaryota > Metazoa > Arthropoda > Malacostraca > Decapoda > Cambaridae > Procambarus > Procambarus virginalis. Next base: position 2,041,231 of record WNGS01066681.1, on the reverse strand, counting down.
GGGGCAGACCCCAAGGAACTTGTGGAAGGTGGCCCCAAGTCCCAAGGGCAGTACTTACAGGGCACCTAGGGAAGGGAACCCTAGGCGCATGCAGCCCGAGTACTGGAGAATCACTCCCGGCTCGCGCACCACCTAGAAAACAGACACCACACTCTAGGTGCAGTGCTGAAACAACCACTGGAGCCGGAGCACATAACCGGTGCCTATAGCATCAGCCGAAGAACTGATGGGTGGATAGCCGGCGTGGGAGGTCTGGGGCTCCACCTTCCCCTCCCGGGGAGGGGGGAGCTGCGCAGACAGCGGCGCGGTGACGTGTGACGTCACACTAGTTTGCTTGTTTTTCTGTTTGGGAGTTCTATCCACTAGTTCGGATTTTGGTAGCAATTTTAACCAGAATAGGGGTTTGTTTTGGGGCGCTTACCTTTCTGGGTGCCTGTCCCGGTCAATGGCAGACATAGAATGCTTCCAACCACACGGGGGCTTCTATAGGCCATTGCTCCCCGTGCCTCTCTGAGGGGGCCCGGTTCTGGCCGTGGTCTCCGGTAGGCCTAAGAACTCCATACACATGACTGATGCCAAAGTCTGAAATTAGCATATCAGCCTGGGATAGCTCCGGGGAGCCGACGGGGCTCCCCCAGAAAAAAACAGCAACCAAAGCCGCGAACTTATGAACGTCGTGGGCACAGGGATAGACCGGAGGCTGGCTGGACCGAATAATCCTGAGGACGACCTGGGAGACCCGCGCCCTGGAACAGGAAAGAAGCGAAACCGGGTCCACCTAAAGCACGTCCCCTGCCACGAAGGCCATGGCGCACACATAACGACGAAGAGCTGCAACCGGACACAAAACATGATGCACCCCAAGCTGAACCAACCAAGTATCAACAATCCAAGGACCCCTCCGGAAAGCAGCAGACTCAATCTTCACTAGAAAAGAAGGAGAAGTCTGCAAACAAACGAAACGACCACCAGGGCAAAAAGATCGGAAACCCCTGCACCGGAGAGCATGAAGCTCCCCGACCCGACCCTCAGAGGCCAAAGCCAACAAGAAAAGAGCCTTAAAAAAAGTCCTGAACCAAGGGGACCACCACAAACCAAGGAGAAGAGAGAAAAGAGAGCACCCGGTCCAATGACCATGAACGCTCAGGCGGCGAATGAGCAGGCCGGAGGTAAAACAACGCCCGAGAAAGCTTGCGGAACGGAGCAGAAATGACATCAACCCAGAATGCACGCTGCAGCGGCTCCACCAGCGCCGCACGATACGAGGCGACAGTATTAGGCATAAGATGACGGTACTGAAACAACCAGAGAGAAAGGACAAAACAACCCCGATCAGAAACCAAAGACAATCTACGAAAAGACAAAAAATACCGAAAGGACCGTCATGAAATTTCATACTGCCGTATAAAATCCGTCTAGACGAAACTCGCAGGTGGGACACCATCAAGGAAGCCACCGGATCACCATACAAGTGGTGATACACCCGCATCAAAAAACCAGACGCGAAGAGTGGAGGAGAAGATCGAACCAGCCATGTACCGGACCAGACCGATCTGCTGAAAGAGGCAGAGCCGCAGGAAGACCCCTCGGGTTTGGACATCGAGCAAGAAGCGCCTGAAACCAGGGTTAGGCCGGCCACCAAGGAGCCAACAGGACTACTTTCCCCTGGTAAGTCTCCAACCGAGCCCGGATCCGGAGCAACAACCGGACCGGTGGGAAGAGGTACAGTAACTCAACCCCGACCAGTCCAACCAAAAAGCATCGACCCCAACGGCCGTGCAGTCTGGGAAGGGCGCCACAAACTGGAAGATGCCTCGACCATGCCGATGCAAAGAGATCCACCTCTGGGCGCCCGTACGTCCGGCAGAGCCAACTGAACGAGTCGGCGTCGACCGCCCATTCCATGGAAAGGGGAATGAACCGAGAAAGGCCATCCACCAGGACGTTTGACACCCCCCTGAACAAGAACCGCCAGGAAAGCCAAACCCCGAGAACTCAGCAGATGAGTCACCCAAAGCGACCAGCCCCAAAGAACCAAGGATCGCATCAAACCCCCGCAGTTCAGGCAATGAACCACCGGGGAGCAGTCCAAATGGAGCTGGATCGTTGCTCCTCGAGCGACACGAATCCTCTGAAGCAAATGCCACACCACAGCAAACTCCCGCACCATACTGTGAGCTCGACGGAAACACGAACCCCACCAACCCTGGCCGGCCTTATGAGCACTTGTCACAAAACCCCAGTCAAGAGACGAGGCATCCGTGAACACATCAAGCAAGGGTTCGGGGAGGCGCCACGGCACAGATCCCCAAAAACCAGCAAAGCAGCAGCCGATACAAGGCTCTCGGGATCCGAACCCATCGATCGCGAGAGCGGCGGAAGTGATGACCCCGAAGAAACCAAAACATCCGCTGAAGCCAGATCCGACCCAATGGATAGAGCAGCACAGCGAGGTTCAGGCTCCCACACAGCTCCTCGAACAACCGATGCGTGGCCCGGGTGCCCTCCAAAAACACTCGGAGGTGGGACCACAGCCGCAACAGCATTGCAGAAGGGAGAGACAAGGAAGTGGTCCTAGAGCCCCACACAAGACCCAGCCAAGTCCGAACCTGAGAGGGGAACCAAATGGGACTTCCTCCAGTTCACCAAGAACCCGAACCCAGCGCGCTGGGAAAGAACCAAATCTCTGGCGAGCAGACACGTAGACTGGCTAGGAGCCCACACCAGCCTGTCGTCGAGGTAAGCCAGAACCCGAACCCCTAACAGACGCAAATGGGTCACCACGACCCGGGTAAGGTGTGTGAACACTCGAGGTGCCAGATTCAAGCTGAATGGAAGGCAACGAAATCGGTAAGTTTGTCACCCCATGACAAAACTGAGCCAGTCCCTGAACCCCATATGAATCGGAACGTGCCAATATGCGTCCCAGGGGTCCAGAGACACCATCCAGGCACCCAGCACCAAAAGCAGCTGGACCTAAGACAGAGTGGTAAGGAGTGGCAACAAAACCAGGGATTCAGACGAGACAAGTCCAGTATGAATCACAGATCGGCACAGTCCCATTTCGGAACTGAAAACAGGCGGGAAACCCACCTGAGGAACGTTGTCGTTTCGACTACACCCAAGCAAACCCACTCCGGATAACCTGACAGAGCACAGGAGAAGAGGCCTGCCGTGCGAGCCCTGATCCCCCCAAAGGAGGAGGAGCGACCAAACACCACCGCAGGCTGGAGGAAATGACCCGAAATGCCCACGAATCGTGGGGACCAGGCAAGAGCAAACAGCGTGAGCCTCACCCCTATCACCCTGCCAACTGGGCAACCCGCGAAAGGGCCAACGACCCCTACGAGAGCCTGACCAACACTCAGAGCGATCACTAGACGCCGACGGCTCCAGAGGTGCCGGCCCTGAATCTGGCACTACTGGCTTACGATGACCGAAGGAACCCCGAGACCTGGCATGACCCTTCGAGGCAGGACCACCACAGCCCCCCGGAGAACCAGCAAGTCCAACCTAGGCCGGCAACTAGACGAAGCCGCTTGCAGGAAATGCATCACCGCAGATTCTGCAAACAGCAACGGACAAAATGGGAATGAAAATCTAAGAGCCAGGGGCCCAAGCTGATTCCAAAGAGTGGACGAGCACCGCCTGTCAGCACGCAAGACGAGAAGCAAATAACAGGGACACCGCCTCCCTCAGAATTGGCACAAACAACTTCAACAAGGCAGCCGACGCCCGAGCTGCTGAAGCAAACACACCAGACATTGGCCCAGATCCCAGTTCCTGCACATCCTTGCCGAGCCAGTCCGAAGACAGCTACATCAGAGAAAAGAAACGCAAGACCGAAGCCAAATGCCCACGGGCGTGCAATTCCTTGGCCACCAGGGACGCCGAAGGGGAGGGAACCTGGGTGTGAAGCTGAATCTTACCGACATCACGAGGAAGTACAGGGGCGAACAAGCACACATTAAAGTGCTCAAATTCGCCCCCTAGATAAACCTGAACAACCATAGTCACTTCCCGCCATTCAAGCGCACGGGTGCAACAGAACGAATGCCATGCCCCCAATGAAAAGAAAGGGCAGTCCACCAACCAGGAAGACTTCGGCACCTCGTAATGCATTCAGAAGGAAAATGAGGAGCCAAACTCGAAAGAATAAGGATCCATTACCGAGCCGTAATCCGGGTCTCGCAAGAGGTAAGCCGCAAAAGCTTCCCGTGCCACCTTCGATGTGGTGCGGGAAGCCGAAAACCTCTGGAAGGAGGGAACCGAGGAACCCAAGTTAACCCGGAACCGAACCCGGGGAGGAGTCGCACCCATATCAAACTCGTACAGGGAGGGGGATAGGAAAACCCTTCCCCCTGTAACAACAAGCCCCACACCACGGGTACCAACACCCAAGCGAGATCAAACAGGGCCCAAGCACCCCAAGTCAATTCCTCCCCAGCCCCCGGGAACCTCCACGTCAGGACCCGGGGCCGAGTTGTCCTCCAAACCCTCTGCCTTTGGAGAAAAGGCAGAGTCAGCCGGAAAAGCCGGGATGAAGGGGGCCCGCTGGCACGGGCCAAGGGCTCCAGCAGGAGGAACAGGCTCGAATGCCTCTGCCGCCCATCCGGAAGGGGCATTCCTCGAAGCCGCCCAAGACTCACCACCAGGCAAACCCTGCCCCGACTCTGAAACCCTCTGACGTTTGGGAGCCGGGAGAAGGTGGGGGGGCAGGATGAACCACAGCAAGGGAAGGACTACGGGGTGCAGATGAAACCAAACTTGAGGCAACAAACACCCTCAAGTCCGGGTCCTTATAACCAAAGCGAGGCAGCTGCGGGGCATCTGAGAAGGCAACCAACCTTGCGCATTGCAGCAACCTAAACCAAGCATGCAATGCCAAAGCTGCTTACACCCGAATATCAATCTCATTGGACTGGGTGAATTGGAGTACAAACAAGGAACACCACTCGTAGGACTCCAGGTCAAAAGTGTCATTGACCCAACAAGCAGCACGGCGGAGACAAAGATGGTGAGTGTCACCCTGAATCAAGGGGACAAAACAACCCTCAAACTCGCACATGGCGAGGTGGGACTCTGAGGTCTCTTCCATTGGACCACTGAGCTCCCAAGGGGGTTTCCATGGCCCTTAGGCTGACTACTAAGGGAAGCCCAGGCAAGGTACTGCTAACCGGTTATCCCAGAGCTACCAAGCAAACAAACTATAAGCTGAACCCCTGCGAAGTGTGCAAGCATGGGGACCTAGTGGAAGGTCACCAAAATTCTACAAGTGGTTCTACCACCAAACCAGGCACACCCCTGCCAGGTAAAACAAAACAAAAATAAAAGAAAACCCCTGCAAAAGCACATCTCCAGGTGAACAGAACCGGTTGCTATGCGTATATCAGACAGCTGCACAGTACCTCGTGCTCGTGCCCCTGCCAGCGACGAAACTACCTTCTACCCAAGGGAAAACAGGAGCAAGAACCACCCCAGCTGAACCCCCAAGGGTGGGCAATCACCGAGCAGCAACAGAACCACACGGAGGTAGTTCCCAAACGGCTCAGGGAAGATAACCCTGAAGCCGCAAGGGCAGTACTTACAGGGGCACCTAGGAAAGGCGGCCCTAGGATATGCAGTCCCAGTACTCTTGTGTTACTCCTGGCTCACACGATACCAAAACTGAACAACAACACTGCACTGCAGCACTGCTCAAAGGATGGAGCCAGAGTCGATCAACTGTTCGCCCTCACAACAGCCTGTGAACTGATGAGAGTTGCTGGCGTGGAGGTCTGGGACCCCCCCCATCCCCCTCATGGGGAGGGGGGGATTGTGCAAACGGATGCACGGCGTTTGTGATGACGTCATACTTGTTTCCTTGGTTTTGATTGGGGAGTACTGTTGCTAGTTCGGCTTTTGGTTTGCAATTTATTTGATCAGCAATAGTTTGTTTTCGAATTCCTACCTTTTTGGGTGCCTGACCTGGTAGGTAATTACCTAAGTGTAATTACCTAAGTGTAGTTACAGGATGAGAGCTACGCTCGTGGTGTCCCGTCTTCCCAGCACTCTTTGTCATATAACGCTTTGAAACTACTGACGGTCTTGGCCTCCACCACCTTCTCCCCTAACTTGTTCCAACCGTCTACCACTCTGTTTGCGAAAGTGAATTTTCTTATATTTCTTCGGCATCTGTGTTTAGCTAGTTTATATCTATGACCTCTTGTTCTTAAAGTTCCAGGTCTCAGGAAATCTTCCCTATCAATTTTATCAATTCCTGTTACTATTTTGTATGTAGTGATCATATCACCTCTTTTTCTTCTGTCTTCTAGTTTTGGCATATTTAATGCCTCTAACCTCTCCTCGTAGCTCTTGCCCTTCAGTTCTGGGAGCCACTTAGTAGCATGTCTTTGCACCTTTTCCAGTTTGTTGATGTGCTTCTTAAGATATGGGCACCACACAACCGCTGCATATTCTAGCTTTGGCCTAACAAAAGTCGTGAACAATTTCTTTAGTATATCGCCATCCATGTATTTAAACGCAATTCTGAAGTTGGAAAGCGTGGCATAGGCTCCTCGCACAATATTCTTTATGTGGTCCTCAGGTGATAGTTTTCTATCTAGAACCACCCCTAGATCTCTTTCTTTATCAGAATTCTTTAAAGATTTCTCACATAATATATAGGTTGTGTGGGGTCTATGTTCTCCTATTCCACATTCCATAACATGGCATTTATTAACATTAAATTCCATTTGCCAAGTGGCGCTCCATGTACTTATTTTGTCCAGGTCATCTTGAAGGGCATGACAATCATCTAAGTTCTTATCCTTCCTATTATCTTAGCATCATCAGCAAACATGTTCATATAATTCTGTATACCAACTGGTAGATCATTTATGTAGACAATAAACATCACTGGTGCAAGAACTGAACCCTGTGGTACTCCGCTTGTGACATTTCTCCAGTCCGATACATTGCCTCTGATCACTGCCCTCATTTTTCTATCAGTCAGAAAATTTTTCATCCATGTTAGAAGCTTACCTGTCACCCTCCAATATTTTCCAGTTTCCAGAACAACCTCTTATGTGGAACTCTGTCGAAAGCCTTTTTTAGGTCCAGATAGATGCAGTCAACCCAACCATCTCTTTCCTGTAATATCTCTGTTGCTCGGTCATAGAAACTGAGTAAATTCGATACACAGGATCTTCCAGATCGAAAACCATACTGTCTGTCTGATATTATATCATTTCTCTCCAGGTGTTCTACCCATTTAGTTTTAATTATTTTTTCCAATATTTTGACTATTACACTTGTCAATGATACCGGTCTATATTAAGGGGGTCTTCCCTGCTTCCACTTTTGTAGATTGGAACTATGTTAGCCTTTTTCCACACATCAGCTACAACTCCTGTAAACAGGGATGCCTGAAAAATCAGTTGAAGAGGAATGCTGAGCTCAGGTGCACATTCTCTCAGAACCCATGGCGAAACTCCATCTGGACCAACTGCTTTGTTCTTATTTAGCTCCTTGAGCATTTTTTCCACTTCGTCTCTAGACACCTCTATGTGCTCTATGTTGTTCTCTGGAATTCTTATTGTATCTGGTTCCCTGAAGATTTCATTTTGTACAAAACACTTTGGAACTTTTCGTTTAATGTTTCACACATTTCCTTTTCATTTTCCGTGAATCTATTTCCCATTTTCAACCTCTGAATATTATCCTTTACCTGCAATTGTTGTTTATGAATTTATAGAATAGACCTGGTTCTGTTTTACATTTGTCTGCAATCCCTTTTTCAAAATTTCTTTCTGCCTCTCTCCTCACTGCCGTGTAGTTGTTTCTCGCATCTTTGTATCGCTGGTATGTTTGGGGGTTTGGCCTCTTCCTGTATTGATTCCATTTTTGTGACTTTTGGTCTCTGGCCCTCTCGCACTTTCTGTTGAACCAATCCTGTTTCCTAGTTCTGCTTCTCTGTTTTGGTATAATTGTTTTGTTCCTTTATCATATATTTCACAAAACTTGACATACATCTCATTCACTTCCTTGCCTAGCAACAAGTCTGTCCAATTATACTCACTAAAAAAATTTCTAAGGTTGCCATAATGTCCTCTCCTAAAATCAGGTTTTTCAATTGCATCGACTGTCATATTTTCTTCCAGATTATATCGCATTGCATACTTTATTCCCAAAAGACATGGTCACTTTTACCCAAGGAGGAAGGTACTTAGTTGTCCTCTTGCGGGTTTTTTCTTTGTTTTTGTTTTTTATGCCTGGTGGGGGGGGGGTCTGCCTTTGTGGTCCTCTTTTTACTGTTCTAGGTGTTTTTATTTAGATTTTTCTGTTGGTGGTACTCCCTCTTGGTCCCTGTGAGTGTACATGTCCCGGGGGTGCAGTTTAGAAGTTTGTTGGTAGATTTGAGAGCCGTTCACGTACCCTGCTTGGCTTTCCTTAGCATGTACCCAAGGCTAAGGGCCCTGGAAAACCCCACGTGGGGGGGTGCTTCGTTGGTTCCTTTTTGGGTGTGTCCCCAGAGTTTCCCCTCGCATCTTGCGAGTTGATGGTTGCTCTGTCCCCTTGGTCTCGTGGTGATGCTCACCGGTTGTGCCTCCGCCATGCTGCCTGTTGGGTCTTGTTTCTTATGACCCGGAGTCGTGCGACGGGTGTGCGTACAGTGTTCTTGTTCACCCAGGCCACTGGTCATGATAATCGGGGTGCAGGCGGCTGCGCATTGCTTGCTAGGTGTGGTTGCAGCAACACTCTTGGTTGTTTGCGGCCACGGATGCCCCGAGGTTGCCCTGTTTTGGTTGTTGGGGTCCAGACTTGGGGGTTGGGGTCGCTTCGGCTCTGGCTCCTTCTGCTCCTCGTCCTTCCCCTTCTGTTCTGCACACTTCCTCACAAGCTTCCGGCCCCGAACCTGGCGGGTTTAGGGGTCTGGTTGGGTTGAGACTCGGGCGTTCTCGGGTGGGGGGGTCCTCTTCCGGGGTGGCGGCAGAGGCATTCGAGTCAATTCCTCCGACC
>WNGS01066681.1:1969090-2013174 GCA_020271785.1 Procambarus virginalis | reverse complement strand
TACCCAGGCGAAACAAGCCGGCCTCTGTTATTGGTGAAAAACTAGCTGTGCGACACCCCGTGCCCCCTACCAGTGATGAAAACTACCACCTACCAGAGACAAACCAGGGCAACAAAACCCCAGCCGACTCCCAGGGCGCCCATACCGAGCAGTAAAGGACACAGCGGAGGTAGAACCCAAAGTGACTTGTGGAAGATGGCCCCAAGCCCCAAGGGCAGTACAATGGAGCCTCGACTTACGATGCTAATCCGTTCCCAGAGACAGATCGTAAGTCGAAATATCGTAAGTCGAAGCGATTTTTCCCATAAGAAATAAAGGGAATTGAATTAATCCGTTCCCCACCCTCCAAAATATTAACATACAAATACATTTTATACTGAATACAATGTTTTTTCTAATTACAATACAGTACCTAAGTTTCTCTTACCTTTATGGAGGGCTCTTAATGGCGTATGGAAGATGGTGATGAGGGGGGAGGAGGAGAGTTGTTACTGTTTGGAAGGGGAGTCCCTTCCATTATCACATCAGGCAGTGATGTTTTCTCTGGGGTACTCTCTCTCCTACGTTTTGCCTGAACACCACTAGGAACTGGTTGTGGTTCAGTGCTTGTTTGTCTCACTACAAATTTGTCAAGAGACATTTGTTTTTCCCTTCGTTTTAACATTTGTCTGTAAAGATGCATCACAGTGTCATTGAATAGGTTAAGGCAACGACCTACTGCAGCTTGATTTGGGTGAATCGTTTCAGAAAAGGTTTGCAATTCTTCCCATGCTGCACACATTTTCTTAATTGTTGAGGAAGAGACATTCTGTACTCTTGTTTCTGCTCTATGGTCATCTCCTTACATGGGTTTTCATATGTTGAGTCTTACCACTGACTTTCCTGGGACTCATGGCGTGATATATAATAATTACTTTAATGTTCAAAATGCAAATTCTACAAAAGCGGAATTTCTTATAGGCGCGATCGTCACTAAGAGGGCAGCTGTAGTAAACTGAGGCAGATCGGCCGCGTGACCGGGAACCACGCACTCGGTCGACGTGTACCAACAAATATCGGAAGTCGATGACACCATCGGATGTCAAGTCGCATTTTTCGATGAAATTTAAATTAAATCGTAACTCAAAATTATCGTAAGTAGGGGCAATCGTATGTCGAGGTGCCACGTACTTACAGGGCACCTAGGGAAGAGAGCCCTAGGCACATGCAGCCCGAGTACCGTGGAATCTCACTCCTGGCTCACACCCCACCGGTAGAGACAGTCCACACCACAAGACACAGAACTGAAACAAAAACCGGAGCCAGAGGCACTCGACTGGCCAGTAATTCCATCAGCCAAGAACTGCCAGTTGGATCGCCGGCACGGAGAGTCTGGGGCTCCCCCTTCCCTCTCCCGGGGAGGGGGCGGTTGCGCAGATGGTGGCGCGGTGACGTGATGGCGTCATGCTAGTTTGATCATTTTGTTTGAGGAGTTCTGTCCACTCGTTCGGGTTTCGGGAGCAATATTTTCACCAGAATAGGGGTTTATTTTGGGGCGCCTACCTTTCTGGGTGCTTATCCCGAGTCGATGGCAGACATAGAATGCTCCAAACCACAGGGGGGTTTCTATAGGCCATTGCTCCTCATGCCTCTCTGAGGGGGGCCAGGTTCTGGCTCGTGGTCCCCGGTAGGCAAGAACTCCAAGCACTTTGACTGATGCCAGAAAGTTATACATATCCATTCAGCCTAGAAAGCTCCGGGGAGCTGACGGGCACCCCTCCCAGAAAAAATCAGAGTTGAATGTAATGAAACGACATTTTCTGGGTGAGTCCCAGGGACTCTCCAGAGCTATCAATGGTTGATATGGATACCCTAACTATTTTGCATCAGTCGATGTGGGTGGAGTTCTAGGCCTACCGGGGACCACGAGCCAGAACCTGGTCCCCTCACAGAGGCACGAGGAGCATAGAATTGCACACGTGATTTGGAGCATTCCATATCTGCCATTGACCGGGACAGGCACCCAGAAAGGTAAGCGCCACAAAACAAACCCCTATTCTGGATAACAACAAAAAGCGTCAAATGAGTAGACAGACCTCACCAAAAGAAAAACGAGAAAATAAGCACGATGCTCGTGTGCTCGACACAAGCCACGCCGCATGTCTGCACAGCTCCCCCCTCCCTGGGAGGGGGAAGGGGGAGCCCCAGACCCCCGCACCGGTGATCCCCACCCCAGTTCTGAGGCTGGATATCAAAAAATGTGAAAAACCGCTGACTGGAGGGAGGGAGGGTTGCCGGGGAGCCTCCGGAACTCACCCAGAAAGTGGTGTTTCATTACATTCAAAACTGGCTTTCTGGGGGGGAGCCCCTATGGCTCCCGGAGCTACTTCACCAAAGACAACAGAATAAAATGGGGACTTACCCGGGAGGCGGTCGGTGCTCCACTCTTCAACTCGAAGTCGAGACAGTGGGCTGCAACCGCGTTCCACAGGCCCGACTAGGCCCAGGAACGTTCACGAGGTAGCGTGCAGCCAGAACCCTGTTCAACCGCCAAAAACCCCATGCCCGAATGTCAGCCCAAGACATATTGCCAAAGACAGCAGCAAGAGCAGCAAACTTACAAACGTCATGGGCACAAGGATAGACCGCAGGCTGGCTGGATTTAATTACCCTGTGGACGACCTGAGAGACCCCGAACCCGCGAACAGGGAAAGGGAAACCGGATCAACCCAAAGCGCGTCCCCGGACACAGAAGCCGTGGCGCTCAGATAACGGCGGAGGGCCGCAACCGGACACAACACATGATGAACTCCCAGCCTGACAAACCAAGCATCAACAACCCAAGGGCACCTCCAGAAGGCAGCAGTCTCATTCTTCGCCAGAAAAAGAGGGAGACGGCTGTAGACAAACATACCTACGACCACGACCAAGAGCAAAAACCTCTGCGCCGGAGAAGAGCATGAAGCTCTGCCACACGACCCCCAGAGGCTATTGCCAACAGAAAAAGAGCCTTAGCAAAACAATCCTGAACAGAAGGGACCACAACAAACCGAGGAGAAGAAAGATAGGAGAGCACTCTGTCCAAAGACCAGGATGGCTCAGGCGGCGCATGAGCAGGCCGGAGGTGAAACAACGTATGAGGCAGCTTGCGAAATGGTGCAGAAGTAACATCAAAAGCAACCTGTAGCGGCTCCGTCAGTGCCGCATGAAATGAGGCAACAGGGTTAGGCATAAGATGACGGACATGGAACAACCAAGAGAGAAAGGACAACACCACTCGAACCGGAAGTAAAGAGCAATGACGAAGGGACAAAAAGAACTGGAAGGACCACCAGGAAACTTCATACTGCCTTCAACAGGAAGCCCGCAGGTGGGAAACCAGCAAGGAAGCCACCTGATCACCATAGAGATGGTAACAAACATGAGTCAAAAATACCAAACACAAGGACTCGCGGAGAAGAGCGAACCAGTCTTGTACCGGACCGGGCCGATCTCCTGAAAGAGGCAGAAAAACCTCCGGGTTCAGACACTGAGGTAAGCAGTGCCTGAAACCACGGCTGGGCCGGTCACCATGGGGCCATGAGGACTACTCGCCCATGGTAAGTCTCCAAGCGAGCCAGGACCTGGAACAACAGCTGAACTGGGGGAAAGAGGTACAGGAACCCCCACCTCGACCAATCCTGCTGAAAGGCATCGATTCCAACAGCCTCGCAGTCAGGGAAGGGTGCCACATATACCGGAAGACGCCTCGACCACGCTGACGCAAAGAGGTCCACCTTCGAGCACCCGAATGTCTGGCAGAGCCAACTGAATGAGTCAGTGTTGATCGTCTATTCCGTGGTCAGGGGAACGAACCGGGAATGGCCGTCTGCCAGGACGTTAGACACCCTCCAGGAGAGCCAAACCCCGAGAACTCAGCAGACGAGTCATACGAAGCGACCAACCCCAAAGAGCCAAGGACCGCATCGAATCCTATTGGTTCAGGCAATGAACCACCGGAGAGCAGTCCAAATCCACACCGCCGCGAACTCCCACACTGTGCTGTGGACCCGACGGAAGGACGGACCCCATCACCGCTGACCAGCTTGGTGAGCACTGGTCACAAAGCACCAGCCGAGAGACTATGAGTCTGTGAACACATCGAGCGAGGGCTCAGGTAGGCGCTAAGGCACAGAACCCCGAAAAACCCGAAGAGGAAGCCGGCGACGCAGCAGCCAACACAAGGCCCCCAGGGGACGAACCCATCGATTGCGAGAGAGGCGGAAGGGACGTCCCCAAAGGAACCAGAATAGCCGACGAAGCCAAACACGACACGGCGGGTAGACCAACATCGCAAAGTTCAGGCTCCTGCACAGACTCTCAAACAACCACTGGGTGACCCAGGAGCCCCCCAGAAACAAGCACAGGCGGGACCGCAGCCGAAGGAGAGATGCGTGAGAAAGAGACAAGGAAGCGGTCTGCTTCCTGTCTCCTCGGGGAAAAGAAAACTCCACTCCTTGCAACAGTAAGCCCCGCTCAGAAGGACGGAAATCCAGGCGGGGCGCAATGGAGCCCAAGGCCCCCCAAGGCCGCTCCTCCCCAACCCCAGGAGCTTCTACACCAGGCCCCGGGGCCGAGTCGACCTCCAAAGCCCCGGCCCCCAAGAAAAAGCCAGGGTAGCCGAGAGAGCTTGAAGAGAAGGGGCCCACTGGTCAGACCCCAGAGCATCGGCCGAAGGAACAAACTCGAATGCCTCCGCAGCTACCCCGGACGGGGCAACCCCCGAAACTGCCCAAGTCTCAGAACCTCTAACCCTGCCCCGACCCCGAAGCCTGCAGATGCGTAGGGGCCGGAAGCAGGGGGGGGGGGAAACAAGGGGGACTGGAAGGAACCAAGGCCGAAGCGACCAAAACCCCCAAGTCTGGGTCCCTACACAAAGCGGGGCAGCATCGGGGCATCCGGGGAAGCGACAAACCCGAGCGCGTTGCAACAACCTACCCCGCAACGCGCGAGCTGCCTGCACCCACGGGAATTCATCAGCAGACTGGGTGAATGGAGTCACGAACAAGCAACAAAGCTCGCAGGACTCGGGGTTAAATGTGTCACCAACCCAACAGGTAGCATGACGGAGGCAAAAACAAGGAGAGTCACCCTGAGACAAAGGGACAGAGCAACCCTCAACTCGCACAAAGCGAGAGGGGATGCAAGGGTCTCGACAATCGGACCCGAGAGCCCCTGGGGGGGTTTTCCAGGGCCCCTAGACTGGGTCTCTAAGGGTTATCCCAGGCAGAGCACTGCTAACCGGCGCCCCAAACTACCACGCAAACTGCTAAAGCTGAACCCACGGGACGTGTCCACCCGTGAGGGCGAAGCAGGGGGGTGCCACCACACAAACGACCAAAATATAAAGGGGGGGGAACACAAGGCAGACCCCCCTACCAGGCAAAAACAAATATAAAAGAAAAACCACACAAGTGGACAACGTACCCAGAGGGAACAGAGCCGGCCGCTGTCATAGGTGAAAACTAGCTATGCAGTACCCTGCGCCCCACCAGTGCTATAACTACCACTTACCCCAAGGTAAACAAGGGAGGAAAACCCCCAAACACTCCGGGCGGCCAAATGCCAAGCAGTGAAAAGCCAACAGAGGTAGACCCAAGGTGACTTGTGGAAGGCAACCCCAAGCCCCAAGGGCGGTACTTACAGAGCACGCAGGGAAGGTGACCCTAAGCACATGCAGCCCGAGTACCTGCGAATACTACTCCCAGCTCACACGACCACCGGAAGAGCAGCACTGCAAACAAGTCACAGCACTGAGACAAGACCGGAGCTGGAGCCACACGACCATGCACAATCCCATCAGCTGAGGAACTGGGGCGGGGATCGCCAGCGCGGGGGTCTGGGGCTCCCCCTTCCCCCTCCTGGGGAGGGGGAGCTGTGCAGACATGCGGCGCAGCTCGTGTGACGTCATGTTTGTTAGTTCGTTTTTCTGGGGGAGTTCTGTCCACTCGTTTGTCGATTTTTGTTGTTAACCAGAATAGGGGTTTGTTTTGTGGCGCTTACCTTTCTGGGTGCCTGTCCCGGTCGATGGCAGATATAGAATGCTCCAAATCACATGTGCAATTCTATGGGCCATTGCTCCCCGTGCCTCTCTGAGGGGGGCCAGGTTCTGGCTCGTGGTCCCCGGTAGGCCTAGAACTCCACCCACATCGACTGATGCAAAATAGTTAGGGTATCCATATCAGCCATGGATAGCTCCGGGAGCTGTAGGGGCTCCCCCCAGAAAACGACCCTAATATAAGGAGGGTGGGAGAACACAAGGAAGAACTTCCCCCCACCGACCAGGCAAAAAGAAAAGAAAAATCATGCAAGAGGACAACGTACCCAGAGAGAATAGAGCCGGCCACTGTTATAGGTGCAAACTAGCTACGCAGTACTCCGCGCCCCACCAGTGCAATAACTACCACTTACCTCAAGACAAACAAGGGAGGAAAAACCCCACACACTAAGGGCGACCAAACGCCAAGCAGCGAAAGGCCAACAGAGGTAGACCCATGGCAACCTGTGAAAGGGAACCCCAAGTCCCAAGGGCGGTACTTACAGGGCACTCAGGGAAGGAGACCCTAAGCACATGCAGCCCGAGTACCCGAGAATATTACTCCCAACTCACACGACCACCGTAAGAGCAGCACTGAAAACAATGAACAGCACTGAGAGAAGACTGGAGCTGGAGCCACACGACTGTGCACGATCCCATCAGCCGAGGAACTGGGGTGGGAATTGCTGGAACGGGGGTCTGGGGCTCCCCTTCCCCCCTCCCAGGGAGGGGGGTGGCTGTGCAGACATGCGGCACAGCTCGTGTGACGTCATGCTTGTTTGCTTGTTTTTCTTTTGGGGAGATCTGTCCACTCGTTTGACACTTTTCATTGTAACCAGAATAGGGGTTTGTTTTGTGGCACTTACCTTTCTGGGTGCCTGTCCCGATGGCAGATTTAGAATGCTCCAAATCGCATGTACAATTCTATGGGCCATTGCTCCTCCTGCCTCTGTGAGGGGGCCAGGTTCTGGCTCGTGGTCCCCGGTAGGCCTAGAACTCCACCCACATCAACTGATGCAAAATAGTTAGGGTATCCATATCAGCCATGGATAACTCCGGGGAGCCGTAGGGGCTCCCCCAGGAAAATTTATAGCTTTATAACTCAGAGATGGATATTCTTTTTCAAGTGATAACCAAACTTTCACAAGTCCAGCTTGTCCCGGGCCGAGCTTAGGGAGTAGAAAAACTCTCAGAACCCATCCAGGTACAATATCCAAAATTGAGACAATGATTGCATTTTATGTCTGGACATCAGGGTGATATCAGAAGACAACCTGATTTTTCTTTATCACAAAGATCAATTGTGCATGATTTTATATCTTCCAAGAAGGGATTATTAATCCAGAGATTATCTTTATGAGGATCCTCATTTTCAGGGAAATAATCATTAAAGTTGTTGACCATAGTTGTTGACTCATAACATAGAACGAAAAGGCAATGTAAAGGATCTGGGTGTACTCATGTCGGAAGACCTTACCTTTAAAGAACACAATAAAGTAGCCGTCACAACTGCAAGAAAAATGACAGGTTGGATAACAAGAACTTTTCACACTAGAGATGCTATACCGATGATGATACTTTTCAAAACGCTTGTGCTCTCTAGAGTGGAGTACTGCTGCACAATGACAGCCCCTTTCAAAGCTGGAGAAATTGCTGACCTGGAGAGCGTGCAGAGATCCTTTACTGCTAGAATCCACTCAGTAAAACATCTAAATTACTGGGACCGACTAAAGAGCCTAAATCTGTACTCCCTTGAGCGCAGGCGGAGAGATACATAATAATTTACACGTGGAAAATAATTGAGGGGCTGGTCCCAAACCTGCACACGGAAATAACATCACATGAGACCAGAAGACATGGCAGGATGTGCAGAATACCCCGTTGAAAAGCAGAGGTGCAGCAGGTACTCTGAGAGAGAACTCTATCAACATCAGAGGCCCGAGACTGTTCAACACGCTTCCGCTACACATAAGGGGCATAACTGGCAAACCCCTCACAGTGTTCAAGAGAGAACTGGATACGCACCTCCAAAGGATACCTGATCAACCAGGCTGTGACTCATACGTCAGGCTGCGAGCAGCCGCGTCTAACAGCCTGGTTGATCAGTCCAGCAACCAGGAGGCCTGGTCGACGACCGGGCCGCGGGGACGCTGAGCCCCGGAAGCACCTCAAAGTAACCTCAAGGCAAGGTAAGGTAACCAGACCACTCAATCATTAAAGTTTTCAGCTAATGCCCTTAAGTGTTTACTTATTATGCTGAATATGACTTTTCTGGTTGACATCAGCAACAATAAAAAGTTCTCCCCCAACAGGAGCATTTCTGTATGTTCTCTTGGACGCGACTTTCCCAAAGAGCCAGCTTCTTTTGAATGCCTCAATTATATTTCTAAGTGTAAAAATATTTGTACAAGACCCCTGAAGAGAAATATTAAGATTGTTATCAAGGCTAAATACTGTATGTCCACTATATATGCAAGCTTAGCCATCCATTCCTCATTCAACAAATGATCAACTGGGTCAGATTTTTGCTCAGGCATAAACTGCTTTATTTCTTTCCTCAGTTGGAAAAGGCATGCAAGAACCCTTCTTCTTGATAATCATTTCACTTTTGCATGGAGATGATGTTGATGGTGTGAGTCCATACTCTCATACAATGTTATGAGAGTACAGGTATTACCACACTGCAACAATGCAGCACCCGAATCATATAGTAGATACATAATTCGGACGAAAGTTTTCGCGGACTGCCAGGAAATTTCTGTGGACCGACTGGTTGAAAAACACTGCAATAAATTATACACCCATATCATTGACAAGTGTGGTAGTCAAAATGCACTAGAAAAAATAGTTAAAACTAAATCAATAGAATACCTGGAGAGAAACAATATAATATCAGAAAGTATGGCTTTCGAACATGAAGCTCCTGTGTAACAAATCTAATTAGTTTTTATGATAGAGCCCCAGAGACTCTATATGAAACAGTTGGGTAGGGTCTATGTCTATCTGGACCCCCTAAAAAACGTATTTTGACAGTCCCAAACAAGAGGTTTTTTGGGAAACTGGAACATGCTGGAGGGGGGACAGGAAGACTGGTGCCATGGACAAAAAATGTCCAACTGCCAGACAGATGAGGGCGGTAATCAGAGGCAATGTATCAATTTGGAAATGTGTTACTATTGGAGTACCACAAGGGTTCAGTTCTTACACATATAATGTTCATCATTTACATAAACAGTCATCTGGAAGGAACATAAAATTATATGAATATGTTTGCTAATGATGCTAAGCTACTAGGGATGATAAGAGACTTAGAAGATTGTCATGCCTTTCTAAATGACCTAAAGAAAATAAATGTACAGAGCACCATTGACAAATGGAATTCAGTGTGAATTGTATATTGCATATATACAGTCCATTTCAATCTCATGTTATAGGAAAATGTCTCCTGTTGTTTGTACTACAAATTTTGCACTAAACCTAATATACATAGAGTATCTCTTATTCCACTGACAATGTCAATAACTTTCTCAAATATCTAAAGACTGGTGACTTACATATAATATGTATTCCAATATATAATCTTACCTTAGGGGAGCTCCAATTAAGTTTGGGAAAGACACTTCCACCAAGCTTTTTGATAGCATCTTTAATCTTGGCACTGTACTCCTCTAGCCTAGGAGCCTATAAACATGATAAAAGTTCATTAAAAATACAAATATAAAAAAAGATGCAAAGCAGCTTAAAAAAAATTGACAGCAAGGAAATGCAACACATTTATAATTAAGGTTTTAAGTCAATGTGAAAAGCTTTCTGAGCACAAGACAACATTCAGTCACCGATGTTGTAGGAATCTTTTAAAATCTTCCAGCAAAAAAAAATCAACAACCATAAAGATTTCAAGCCTGCAGCTTTCCCACTAGGCATAAGTGATCAGCAAGCCAGGCTTCCTAATGAAACAATTGCCTGCCAGCCGAAACCAGCCACTTATCAATAGTTGGCAGGTGTGATGCTTACCCAGAGTTCTCAAACCCATATCCAATCACATTCATGTCAAAGAAAAAACAAAACAACGTTGAATGTAATGAAACGCCATTTTCTGAGCAAGCCCCAGAGGCTCCCTGAAGCTATCCAAACTAATCCAGTTTGCTATCCAGACTACTATGGCACGTTGTGCCATATTAGTCTGATGTCATTGGCTATGGGAGTTCTGTATGCCTACTGAAGATCAGAGCCAGAACCTGGTCTACTCAGAGAGGCATAGGGAGCAATGACCATTATGAGCACTCTACATTTAGANTTGGTAATTACACACACACATACACTTGAAAAAAAAATTACAAACCACCGACCAGTGGGCAGAGCACACACCGGCCAGGCAAAAGAGGCACAAAACTGCATCAAAAGTCCCAGCACGACCACAACACGTGCCAAGACCCAAAAAGATCAGTCTGCAAGCCAGGAAGACCCCGGAACTCCAGAAGGCAGAAACCAGGTCACACACGAGGAAACAAAGCCCCAAGAGGAAGAAACCTCCAGAACAAAACCAAAGAACCCAAAGGAACCCGGAATCGAACCAGGGGGAGCCCAAACCACCACATTTTGCCGGCGGAGAAACACCACAGAAAGGCAAAGCACAGCCCCCAGACAGAACCCCCTGGGAAACGGTCATAACAGACCAAAAAACCGAGGGACATGGTGTGGGAGCAAGCATAATAGCCAGGGACACTGAGCCCAAACCCTTGAAAAAAGGTGAAAACTCACCCAAGAAGCTTGCTCGCACACCCAGGCGCATGTAAACAAACCGCAACGCCACCCTGGTGGCCACACCGGAAACCGGCAGACGAAAATGGCCGCCAGAACAAGAGGGCTGTGACGACGCTAAAGATACAAAACACGCCAGCAAAAGTGGGAAGCAAGCAGACTGGATGGGCAAAAACACCGCCCAAAAGCAGAAAACCCAGTCAGGGGCAAACCGCCCCAGAACTGCTAGCAGACATCCCCCACAGCCCCGGGAACCAGCAACAGAGGCCCCGGGGCAGACCTGTCCTCCAAGCCCTCTGCCCTTAAAGAAAAGCAAGAGTCCATGGGAAAGGCAGCAAGAGAGGGCCGCTGGTAAGACCCAAAAGCCTTGGCAGGAGGAACAGGCTCAAAACCTCCGTCCCCCAACCCGAACAGGGCAGCCCCCGAAAACCGCCCGAGTCTCGGCCCCAACGAAACCCCGCCCCGACCCCGAAACCCGCAGACGGTCCGGAGCCGGGAACAGGGAGGGAAAGGGGCGAACAGCATCTAACCAAACGGGGCGGCCTCGGGTATCCGAGTGGGAAACCAACCTAGCTTGCAACACGGATGCCGCCTGTACTCTGAACAGTAATAACATCAGGAGAGTACTGGAGAACAAGCAGAGAAAAACTCTCGCAAGACTCCGGGTCAAGGTGTCAGTGACCCAACAGGCAGCATGACGGAGGTAAAAGTGACGACTGTCACCCGGAGACAAGGGCACAGCAACCAACGATCCCGTACAAGACGGGTTGGAACCCGGAAGACACATTCAATGGTCCACCGAGCCCCGACAGGGTTTCCAGGGCCCGTAGGCTGACTGCTACGGGAAGCCGGGCAAGGTGTTGCTAAACTGGTTAAGAAACCCAAAATAACAAGAGGGTAGAGAATAGCACTGAAAACCCCTGAGACGTGTACAATCACGGGGGCCTAGCAGAGGCTGCCAAACACTACCAGTGGAACTATAGCCACACTGGCAGACCCCCACCAGGCAATTGAAAATAAAAACAAAAGAAAAACCCCGCAAAAGTACACCGTCTCCAGAGGCAACAGGAAACCAGTCGCCGCTTAGGTGGCAGGCCGTGCAACACCTTGACGCCCTAACCAGCACAATACCAATCCCTACCCAGGGCCAAACAAGGGCTTCAAGCCCCAGCTGGCCCCAAGGGCGAGGCAAATGTCGAGCAGCAAGAACCTCTACGGGAATGGTTCCCGAACGCCCCAGGGAAGATAACCCTGTAACGCAAAGGCAGTACTCACAGGGCGCTGAGGGAGGTCAGCACTAAGCGCATGCAGCCCTGGCACTGATGAGGTACTCCTGGCCACCGCACAACACAACACACGGCAGTGAACGCCACACAAGGCAAACACCGCCTAGGAAACTGAGGCCAGAGAAGCGCCTATCCCAGTTGACATTAGCTTCCGAACTGAAGCTTGGCAGCCAGCGCGGTAGGTCCGGGGCCCCCTCCCCCTCTCGGGGTGGGGAGGGCTGCGAGGACGATCGGCGCAGCAGTAAAGTGTGATGTTTGCTTGTTTCCTTGGGATTGTAGGGAGTTTCTACCTCTCTGTTCGGTTTTTTGTTTTAGTTTTTTACCATGTGGGGTTTGTTTTGTCATGCCTACCTTTCTGGGTGCCTGACCCCGGTCGATGGCAGATAAGGAAAACCCCAACCACAAGAGGGTTTTCCAGTGCCATTGCTCCCTGAAACCTCTCTGACGGGGCCAGGTTTTGGCGCTGGTCCCTGGTAGGCCTGAACTCCATAGCTAATGTCCCAGTCTAATATAACATATATTAGCCCGATAAGCTCCAGGGAGCCGTAGGGGCTCCCCACAGAAAACACAGTATAAAAGAATAGGAAATCATCTGCTTTTCTACAATGGGAACCAAATAAAGTAATTCCTTTTTTAGTAAATTGTTTGTAGGAATATAAAAACAGTTAACAATATATCTTATAAAAATTAGCCAGTTTTAAAATTGCGAGGGAAAGAAAATATTCTACTATATCAAAAGTGGTTACAGTCATCAGGATGATAAAAGGAATACAGACATTCCCCTGGTAATTTTCCCATGTACGCCACACTCCTTAAACCATTAAATAACCACAGCCTGTTTCCTGCATCATCCACCATTTATACACATAAATAACCCTGTAGACAACACATAACTACAATACATACCTCATTTATCACCGAGTTGATTCATTATACTGTACTCTTATCTGTTCGTCTTGGAAATATTTTCCTATTTATATAAATGAAAATCCATTACAATACTGAATGGTACAGTTAATATATATTTTTAGTGCCAATGATCAGTGCCATACTACTAGGTGAAATCAGTTGCAGAGTTCTATTGACTTACCATGGACCACGAGCCAGAACCTGGGACCCCTCAGAGAGGCACAGGGAGTGATGGCCTATGAAAACTTTTCATTTAAGGCTTAATCATAATTGCCACCACCAGGGAAGCAGCCAGAAAGATAGGTAAATCAAAACAAACTACTGCATAGTTTAAAAACAAGACAGCAGCCTCAAAATTGCCAAAAGAACTCCCAGAATGAAAACAAACCACCAAAATTTTGTAAAACTAGCACCCGCTAGTTTGCCCCCTTCCACTATATAGTACAGCACTGCCTCCTTCCTTCATCAGTAGTATGGCACTGCTCAGTGTATGATAGCTTGAGGGAACCTCCAGGGCTCCCCCAAGAAATGGTTGACAACACCCTCTAAATCATCATTCTTCAACCTTTTTACATCTGTGAACTGGCGAAAATAGGATAAATATTTTGTGGACCGGCTGACAGCTAAGACATAAATAAAAACCAATGTAGGTTGGTTTTAATAAATATTATGTAAATAGTATTTTATTTATTAAATTTAATGTTATAAAATTAGACATTTTAGTTAATGCACCATCTGCTGCTGCTACTTTGTTAATTTTTTTTTATATATGTGGCTGCAGCATTGTTTCTGGGAGATAAACCACTGTATTAACATCCATTCAATTTCTCTGTTTAGTTTTTATTACTGACATGGCTGAAAAAATCTTTTCACACAAATAGGAAGTAAAAAAAAAAAGAAACCAGCGTTGAATGTAATGAAATGCCATTTTCTGGGTGAGTCCCGGAGGCTCCCCAGAGCTATCCAGGCTGAATGGATATGTATAACTTTCTGGCATCAGTCAAAGTGCTTGGAGTTCTTGCCTACCGAAGACCACGAGCCAGAACCTGGCCCCCCTCGAGAGGCACGAGGAGCAATTGCCTATAGAAACCCCCCCTGTGGTTGGGAGCATTCTATGTCTGCCATCGACTGGGATAGGCACCCAGAAACTAGGCGCCCCAAAATAAACCCCTATTCTGGTGAAAACATTGCTACCGAAAGCCAAACGAGTAGACAGAACTCCGCAAACAAAATTATCAAACTAGCATGTCATCACGTCGCCACACCACCATCTGCGCAAACCCCTCCCCCCCCCCCGCTCCTCAGGAGGGGAAGGGGGCACCCCAGACCCTCCGCACCAGCGACCCAACTGGCACTTTTTAAGCTGGATTTTAAAATACACGAAAAACACCACCAACCGGAGGGAGGGAGGGATGCCTGGGAGCGACTCGCCCAGAAAATGGCGTTTCATTACATTCAACGCTGGTTTTCTGTGGGGAGCCTCATCGGCTCCCCGGAGCTACCTCACCACAGAGAAGGAAAATAGGGAAGGATCCAGGAGGCAGACGCCACGCACCCTAACCTAAAAAACCAAGACCACAGACGAAACAAAGACCCTGCAGACCCAAACCCCCGAACAGGAACGATGGAAGAAAGGGAACGCGGACAACTAACACGCAGGGGGGAGAGACGAAACACGCAGGTGGGAGACCAACAACGAACCCATCAGTGCCGATACAAGCGATGAGAAACAAGAGACAAAACCCTCAGACTGGAAAACTCGAGGAGAAGAACGAACCAGCCCTGTACAGAGCAGGACCGATCCGCAAAAAAGAGGCGGAGCCGCGGGAAGACCCATCTGACCGGAACCGAGGGAAGCAGCAGGTCTCACCAAGGCAGGCAAAAACCATAAGGAACAGCCGCCAGAGAAACAAGGAACCCAACCCCAGTGAGCCGAAAAGAACAAACCCGGGCGAGCAGAAACACCCTGTTTGGGAGGACCCCCCCCCAGGATCCCTGAAGGTCCAAGGCCAAACACCAAGGAGCCAGGAGCCAGGAGCCAAGATAATAGGAAGGATAAGAAACTTAGATGATTGTCATGTCCTTCAAGATGACCTGGACAAAATAAGTATATGGAGCACCACTTGGCAAATGGAATTTAATGTTAATAAATGCCATGTTATGGAATGTGGAATAGGAGGGCATAGACCCCACACAACCTATATATTATGTGAGAAATCTTTAAAGAATTCTGATAAAGAAAGAGATCTAGGGGTGGTTCTAGATAGAAAACTATCACCTGAGGACCACATAAAGAATATTGTGCGAGGAGCCTATGCCACGCTTTCTAACTTCAGAATTGCTTTTAAATACATGGATGGCGATATACAAAAGAAATTGTTCATGACTTTCGTTAGGCCAAAGCTAGAATATGCAGCGGTTGTGGGTGCCCATATCTTAAGAAGCACATCAACAAACTGGAAAAGGTGCAAAGAAATACTTCTAAGTGGCTCCCAGTGTAACACCGTAAAGGTGTTTGGTTTAGTTTTATTTAATATACATATAGTTCATGAGTCACAGACCAGGATTTGAGAGGCGCCATTCTGTCGGCCTGAAACTCGCACCGCTAAGCGTTAATGACCTCAAGTGACCTGAGGTCAGCCCTGAGAATTTCACCTTGCTTCTGCTTATCTGATAATTGTAGCCTGATAGCCTTCAAACAAGCCCCCAGTTTTAGGAGTGGTTGGTAGAGAGCCTCGGGCTATCTAGTTGTGGGCGGAGTTAGCTACTAGGTTTCCCAATATATACTCGAAGAGCGGTAGATTCCAGAGCATAAGACAGAGGAGACCAGCCACAGAGCAGAGCAGAGGACAGCCGCCGCAATAGGCTGTCGGCCGGACGGGGGGTGTGACCTGCCTAACAACTGCAGACTCCCCCCCCCCTCTCTATTCAACTTAGACTCAGTCCTCGGTGAGTGAACATTTAGGTGACTTGGTCGTGTTTACAAGTGTTGTGTGAGGATCAGGGGCAGTCAAGTTGTAGGGTTCTCGAATTCTTGGATAATGACTCACTTTGTATATTAATCTTGAACATTAAGTTGAATTGCTTAAATTATGATACTTATCATGTGAAATATAATTGATGGATTTATTGTTTAAATTGTCTTTAACTTTGTTCCCTAGAGTTTTTGAGTTGAGGTGAGAAAGCCTCTGCGGTTACTGGTTTCATGATTTTAATGAGTACATGATACAGATGAAACATACTAATAATGACCTTGTGATAACATCTTTGAGAATATTGTGATACAGACAAGTTCCATTCCTTGTCTTGTATGTAAGGACAAATGAATGGATGGTGGCAGCATTTCTTCTACTATCTACTCTTCTACTTCTACTATCTACTTTTCTACTTCTACCTATCTACTCCTCCCCCTCCACCCCTCTCCAAACTCTCCCTTTCAACTGACGACCCTCCTCGCTCCTCCCACCTCTCTACCTCTCTCACCCCAAACCCTCACTAATTACTTCATTATTCATCTCTTCCCTTTCGTTTCTCTTATACGTTTGTGGCAGTGAAATGTGTTCTAGAGTTCTCTAGAGTTTCGGGTAGCTGATCAAGTTACGGCGCCTTGTAGTCGTTGCACCTAGGTAATCGAATACCTAGGTTACAAGGTGTTGAATGAGAGAGGCTGCCGTAGGAACTCTGGGGGTGCTCAAGAATAGTTAGCTAACTGCGGGCGGGATAACGGACTAAAAAGAGCTGTTTCCCCCGGCTTCGTTAGTTAACTGGGGGGTGGAATAATGGACTAGAGAGAGCCATTTCCCCCCACGCCCCCGTTACACCAGAACTGAAGGGCAAGAGCTACGAGGAGAGGTTATAGAGGCATTAAATATGCCAAAACTAGAAGACAGAAGAAAAAGAGGGGATATGATCACTACATACAAAATAGTAACAGGAATTGATAAAATCGATAGGGAAGATTTCCTGAGACCTGGAACTTTAAGAACAAGAGGTCATAGATTTAAACTAGCTAAACACAGATGCCGAAGAAATATAAGAAAATTCACTTTCGCAAACAGAGTGGTACACGGTTGGAACAAGTTAGGTGAGAAGGTGGTGGAGGCCAAGACCGTCAGTAGTTTCAAAGCGTTATATGACAAAGAGTGCTGGGAAGACGGGACACCACGAGCGTAGCTATCATACTGTAACTACACTTAGGCAATTACACTTAGGTAATTACCCAGGCAGTGGCCAACGAGGAAAACGAGCACCACGAAGGAAAGCGCAAAACGCGAATAATAAAACAGCAACCCCGCAACCCAAAGGAGCAACATAACCAGCTCCAACAAGGAAGAATGATGCATGTGTCCCTGAGGCATCCATGAGGAGAACTATGCAGGATGTGAACAGCAGGAAAGCAAACACACACACGTTCCGGTAAAGGAACAAAGAAAAGCCGTAGCCAGGATCGGAACCCAACAACTTGTTCCAAGAAAAGGAACCAGTAAGGAAGGAGCGGTGGACCGAAAGTCCACAGCCCCCCACAGACAGTGCAACACCGAAGCCTGCAGTAAGTTACAAAGAAAAAGTGTAGGAACTCAGTACCAAAACGAACACCGGGATAGTCCACAAGCAGGGAATGGAACATGGACAGAGGCCAACCTGAGCACCCAACATCAGGCTAGTCAATAAGCACCGACCCAGATACACAGTCAAGTGTAGCATAGGAGGAGGAAAAACGGAAATAGGCAAGGAAAACCCCAAATACAGACCAAGGAGTGGCCGGGAATGCAATGCACACGACCAACCACAAAATGTGCAGTAGAGGGCGCACACACCCGAGGGACATCATGGATATCAGGGTGCAGCCAGGCACTGAAGATAGGCAAGGAATGAGTGTCCAAATAGAGAAAAGGCCCAGGTGCCAACAACAAAACCAAAAACACCGAAATGCGGGGCAGAGCCCCACAGGACAACAAAGAACAATATACACGGACAAAGGAAAGTCACTGAAGACACACGCAAGATACCTTACCTTGAGGATACCTTGAGGTGCTTCCGGNTAAATCCTCCTCAGAGCATGCTATATGGCTGCAAACACCTGCACCCAATTCAAAGGGGCGACCAACAACAATGAGGTCTTGGGGAAGGTTGGTCATGAGGCCCAACCCAGAGCGATGTGTCCATAAGGACATGGGCGAGGGGTGTGCAAGGTGCCAGGGAACCAAACACTGAAAAGCTTGAAATGGAGGGCCACCAACAAACAGCAGTCTACAAAGGGCAAATGGGGCCAGAGTGGTTGATGGACGGTGAAAGGGGTGGAAACTGGAGAAACCAAAACAGAACTGAAGCCATGCTCTTCCCAGCAAAACCAAAGTTCTGGCTCTTACACAACTGCTCAAGCAACTGCCTAGTCACACGTGGCCACCTCAACAATAGCAGGCGAAGGAAAGCTCCCAGAGGAGGAATGTGTGTGCCAACCAAGAATCCACACATACAGCTTGGAGCAAAGTCATGATGATGCCACAGTCGACACCAAAGCATCTGCAACAGACCCAGAGCTGAGTGCTTACATCCTGTGGAGCTATTCAATTGGAGTTCCACTAGGGCCAGAAACTGCATGACTGAATTCAATTGAGAGCAACCCCGAAAGTCCTCCACCACAAGGGTCGCCGACAGTAAAGCACTTGGCATGGATTGTCACCAAGCTCACATTCCCAAAAAAAAAAAACAAGCAGTCATTGAGCATCACCAAAAAGGTCATGCAAAAACACCTGAAATGCTGTTGCCACCTCATGCCAGGATGACTCTAGAACCTTATAATGCACCCTGTAATGAGAACACTCCAAATTAAAAAAAAGGGGCGGGGTCTATAATAGAGGTAAATTCTGGGTCACACAGGAGGTACTCAAAAAGAACCTTATGAGTGCTGACAGAGAGAAAGGAAACCTCCAGAAGGACAGACCTGACGGACCTATCGGCACACGGAAAAAAACCCTGGGGAAGCCACATTCTGATCAAATTCATACAAAGAGGGGGTACAAAACCCTCCCCATAAAGCAAAAGACCTTCACCAGAAAAGATGAAGGTCCAGCTGGGGTCCAAAGAAATCGAAGACTCTTATCCAACTTCCCCAAGCCCCAGGAACCACAAAGGGTCCTGGGCAGAGCCCATGTCCTCGCCAATCTCCCAGGATAGAAAAGCAAAGTCCAGGGAGTCCAAGGAAGAAGTTTCAGAAGAAGAAAGGGCTGGTTGCAAGGAAAACCTGAAAACCTCAGCAGGACCAGCCACCTTAATTGCTTCTATGCCCGAATTGGGAGCCGCCGCCTTCCAGAGATGGTCGAGCCACATCTTGAGGTAAACCATGCACTCACCAACAAACCCTTGGATGTTTCAAGGTTGGAAGCAGGGGGATGATCAGAGGAAGGGTGATACCTGGTTGATACCTGGTGATGGGGTTCTGAGAGTTCTTCTACTCCCCAAGCCCGGCCCGAGGCCAGGCTCGACTTGTGAGAGTTTGACCACCAGGCTGTTGCTTGGAGCGGCCCGCAGAGCCACATACCCACCACAGCCCGGCTGATCCGGGACTTCTCTTAGGAAACAGTCCAGTTTTCTCTTGAAGATGTCCCACGGTTGTTCCGGCAATATTTCTTATAGTCGCTGGGAGGACGTTGAACAACCGCGGACCTCTGATGTTTATACAGTGTTCTCTGATTGTGCCTATGGCACCTCTGCTCTTCACTGGTTCAATCTTGCATTTTCTTCCATATCGTTCACTCCAGTACGTTGTTATTTTACTGTGTAGATTTGGGGACCTGGCCCTCCAGTATTTTCCATGTGTATATTATTTGGTATCTCTCTCGTCTCCTTTCTAGGTGAACATGCCCAAAGGGGAAGGAAGAGGAGGTGCGGACAAAGCCACCAATAGCTTTGTCAAAAATGAAGAAGCCGGACAAAGCCAAGGTAGAGGTCACCAACACCATCTATTTCAGGTCCTAAACATGAGGCAGATCAGCTCTGGGGCATCCAGCAGGACAAACAACCTGGACCATTGAAGACAGGCAAAAATTAACCCATAAAGCAGTACAGTAATCACCATACATGTAAGAGCTTCAATGGGAGGGCCAGAGAGAGGTTGAGGTTATCTTGAGATGATTTTGGGGCTTAGCGTCCCTGCAGTCCAGTCCTCAACCAGGCCTCCTTTTTGTTGCACATCCCCAGGAAGCAGCCATAGCAGTTGTCTAGCTCCCAGGTACCAGGTGTTCAGAGGCACTATCCACTGGCCACATTCAACCCGTAAAGGATTTCAAGGGCCTGAAGGGTAAACCATTTGAAGTAGGGTACCTCTAAGTATTCACTGTTGTTATGTATTATTAGAATATATGTTATTCTCTGAAATTGGTATTGTGTCCAATTCTCTGTGAAATTCATTTTGCAAAACACTTTGAAACTACAGTATTCATTTAGTGTTTCACACATTTCCTGTTCATTCTCTCACAAATCTGTTCCCCCCATTTTAAACCTCTGGATTTTTTCCTTACCTGCAATTTGCTTTAATAAATTTATAGAATAAACCTGTTTCTGTTTCTTGCATGTCTGTCTTTCTTGTACATTTGAGGGTTAGACTGAGAAGGGTAAAATCCTGAGAAGGGTAAATAATTTGACTCTGGGAGGACCACAATATAAGCCTAACATGTATATATACAGCGTATACACACTGGCTGCCTGTTTTCCAACACAATGAAATACAGTATTATTATTGTTAAATGTCACCCTGAAGGGGCTATTCTTATCTTTTTTATATTTGCCTATTCTTCTAAAACAGTGCCATGTCCTTTGTTGTGAGGCCTTTCTTAAACCTACTACTACTACTGTACTACTATCTATATGATTTTTACTTATGCTGCTGCTGTTTGTCTTAGATGGTATTGCCTTTCCAAACACCCAAAGATTATTATGGACTTACTTTTGTCTGCAGTGTATTGTTCTAATTTCCTGCTGGAATCTAGTTCTTTCCTAATGGCTTGCCTAATGTCTGCTTTAAATGGGGGGGGGGGGAAGCAGGATGAACAACACCAACCTGGGAAGGACTTGGAAGCACAGACGAAACCGAAGTCGAAGTGACTAATGCTCCCAAGTCCGGGTCCCTATAACCCAGTAGGGGCAGATGCGGAGCAATTAGGTGGAGCAACCAGCCTAGCGTGCTGCAGCAACCAATTACGTGCATGCAACGCTGAAGCCGCCTGTACCCGAACATCAATATCAGTAGAATGGGTAAACTGGAGCACAAGCAAGGAATAATATAAGCACGACTCCAGGTCAAGGTGTCATTAACCCAGCAGGTGGCATGTCAGAGGTAAAACAGGTGAGTGTCACCCTGAGAAAAGGGGGTGACAGAGCTACCTTTGAACTCGCACGAAGCAAGATGGGACCCAGAGGACACACACATTGGACCAATGAGTCCCAATGGGGTTTTCCAGAACCTTTAGGCTGACTGGTAAGGGAAGCCCAGGCAAGGTACTGCTAACTGCTTGGCCCAAACTACCAAGAGAACAATTAAAGCTAAACCCCTGTGACATGTACAATCACCGGGACCTAGCAAGAGACCACCAGAAAAACAGAGGGTGGACAATGACCAAGGGGCATACCTGGTTGATACCTGGTTGATGGGGTTCTGGGAGTTCTTCTACTCCCCAAGCCCGGCCTGAGGCTAGGCTCAACTTGTGAGAGTTGATCCACCAGGCTGTTGCTTGGAGCGGCCCGCAGGCCCACATACCCACCACAGCCCGGCTGGTCCGGAACTTCTCTTAGAAAACAGTCCAGTTTTCTCTTGAAGATGTCCACGGTTGTTCCGGCAATATTTCTTATAGTCGCTGGGAGGACGTTGAACAACCGCAGACCTCTGATGTTTATACAGTGCTCTCTGGTTGTGCCGATGGCACCAGACACCAGGTAAGAAACAAAAAGAAAAAGAAAACCCCCGCAAAAGCACAATGTCTCCAGGAGGAACAGAACCAGCTGCTGTGATCAATTGAAGAAAAGCTGTACAGTACCTTGAGCCCTATCAACTCTGATACTACCTCCTACCCAAGGTCAAACTGAGGCTATGAAAACCCCAGCTGACCCAGCTTGGGGAGCTGGTCGGCCGAGCAGACAGCACACTGGACTTGTGATCCTGTGGTCCTGGGTTCGATCCCAGGCGCCGGCGAGAAACAATGGGCAGAGTTTCTTTCACCCTATGCCCCTGTTACCTAGCAGTAAAATAGGTACCTGGGTGTTAGTCAGCTGTCATGGGCTGCTTCCTGGAGGTGGAGGCCTGGTTGAGGACCGGGCCGCGGGGACACTAAAAAGCCCCGAAATCATCTCAAGATAACCGTAAGATAACCCCAAGGGTGGGCAATCACAGAGCAGCAAAAGATTCCTACGGAGGTAGTTCCCGAATGACTTGTGGAAGATAACCCCAAGCCGTAAGGGCAGTACTTACAGGGCACCTAGGGAAGACGGCCCTAAGCGCATGCAGCCCTAGTACTTCGTTAATTACTCCTAGCTCGCACACCACCACAAGGCCACAGCACTGCACAGAGACAGGGCACAGCACAGTCAAACGACTGCCACTCAACACATCAGCCTCAGAACTGGTGTTGGAAGGCTGGGACGGGGGTCTGGGGTTCCTACTTCCCTCTCCTGGGGAGGGTTGGAGCTTCATAGACAGCAGTGCGGCAGCGGTTGTGACGTCATGCTTGATTGCTCGTTTTTGGATTGGGAAGTTCTGCTTGATAGTTCGGCTTTCGGTAGCAATTTTTAACCAGGTGGTGTTTGTTTTGGGATGCCTACCTTTCTGGGTGCCTAACCAATTGGATGGCAGACACGGAATGTTTCAAACCACATAGAGGGGTTTCCATAGGCCACTGCTCCTCATGCCTCTCTGAGGGAGGGCCAGTTTCTGGTTCATGGTTCCTGGTAGGCAAGAACTCCAATCAAATTGACTGATGCCACGGTCTAATACATACATATCAGCTCGGTAAGCTCTGGGAAGCCGGAGGGGCTCTCCACAGAATTATACTTACATGTATGGGCTGGGTTGAACCCCTGTAGCACTTGATATGAACCTGAACTCAGGTGCATTTTCCAAAAGGCTGTGCTGAGTTAGTGTATCTGTCTGTGAAGAGTATGATTGCCGATTGCTGTCTGCAAGGTTCCTTTCATTAAATTGATTCAAGTCATCTTCAGATTCCTCACTCAGAGTACTCAAGCTCGATTCAGACTCGATAATCTGTAAGTACAATAGCATGGCATGAATTATTTTTATCTAAAAATGATTGCAGGCTCCAAAGTATTATGTACAGTAATACAGTATAATCTTACAAATACCAAATCTTACAATTCAGGACATAATTAATGTAGTTCTGAATTAACACAAGATTTATCACCTCACAAAATATAATATTTTTAATGGTGCCCTTTATTAATTTAAGAATCGCTTGGTGATACATATTCTTTAGAAAACATACATTAGAACAAATAATCATAATCACCAAAACAAGACAGATATAACCATTACAGTAATTCACCAATTAAAAATTACACCAATTAGGACAAGTATAATTATTACGATTTGAAAAAACGTGAATAATCTCAACTATCTCGGCAAAAATGTCCGGAGGAATGCAACAAGACAAAACAAAAACTAAGAAAACCAAGAAGTCTAAGCAACAAAGACAGGTTATGGGTCCGAGTCAACTTTACAATGATGTTTTCCAATTTACACATGTTTGAGATTTACCATTAAAACATAATCATGGTTACTAGAAACTAAGTTTAAAAGAAAATTAAGTAACACATGATAAACACAAAACTGTTTTAAATAATTTTTTCTGGTGAAGCTCACCCCACCTTCCTGGTGCCTCCCAGAAGCTAGCTTGCTGAGACTGCTCCAAGCTAATAGGTCTCATCAGTCACAGAAGTTGTTTGATCTACTGGGGACCAGAGCCAGAACCTGGCACCCCCCTTACAGAGGTGCAGGAAGTGAGTAACAATTTGCCACTCCATTGGGAAAGCATCCAGAAAGTCACTGAAGCTTTTCCAGATAACTTTTTGAGGGTTCATAGAAAATGAAGCCTCAAAATCTCCAAACAACTCTGCAAACAATTCACACGGAACTAGAGATTCATTCAAACTAGCTTGAAACTCGATTGTACTGATTACCACCACCAGGTAGCCTGGCCCCCTGTCCACAGCCAACTCCTCTACTCGGTTCTTGTGCTGATGTTATGGTGGTGGCTTACCTGTAGTGCTCTGGTCTGCCAGCAGTGGGCAAACCCCTCTGTTTCAAGCTAATTGCTGGCTGTATATGGACTTCTGTCATCCTGCAGGGGCCATTTGTTTGTTTTTGTGCTCCTTTTATTTTAGTATATGCTTTACATGCATGTTTTCTCTCCAGCTTGTTGTGTGAGCCCAAAGCAGCCCAAAGCACTGCAAAAACTCTCTAGCTTTTGTGGTGCTTTGGGCTGAGTGTGTTCAGGGTTTTCTTCTTTGGGTACTCGCTAGTCCTGCCCTTGCACTGACAGTCTCTTCTCTGGTGTGAACTGGAGTTCGTCTCTGAGAGGCCAGGCCACCGGGGTGGAGAGTCATGCCATGGGCTGTTCGTGGGTCTATCACTCTTCTGTTTAGGCCCTTGGATAGGAGCACTCTGTTTTGGTTGTGCTGGGGCTTGCATGCTTGCTTATGCAGCATGCCATGGTTGCTATTCATAGCCTGAGAGTTTTAGACAAGTTTGATTCTGTTCTTTTGGCAAGCGGTTCCAGTGTTTTGCTATCATGCTTAGCTAGCTACTTCAGGCTCTGTTAATCCTCCCTTGCAGGTCTGTGGCATGTCTTGTGTTAGATCAACCCATCAAGTCCACACTCGCTACATGTGAATTTGTTAGGTGCTTGTTGGTCATGCTGCAGTCCGACAATCAATCTCTATGCTTCCACCTTAGTACCTGTTGAGTCTATGACACTTACGACCCAGAGTCCTGCACTGTATGTATTGGTTGTTTTCCCTTCTCTTTAGTGGGTATCTTCTTTCAAATCTTGCCAGTCACCTGCCATTTTGTAGGTTTGGTTTCCAGTGTTTGAGGTAGCAGCCTGGTACTCATTAGGATGCTGGTGTGGCCCTTATGACTTTATTAGTTTTGGTGTACTATGCCTAAGTTCCATCCTAGTTTCCTTTCCTCGCCTCCAAGCTTTGCCCCTTGTTTAGTCCACTCAGGATTTTATGCTTGGCCCTACCTGGAAATGGGGTGTTCCACCTTTTCATCAGAGGAGGCAATTGAGCAGTCTCTTCCCACCAGTGGTGCAAAGTTTTTACCTTCACAACTGTGCTCTTCCTCTGCCACTGTTCCTTAAGTTGCCGCCTTCTGCCTGTGCATTGGGCATGGAATACAACTCCACCTTGGATCCATCATGGCTGGTTTCCAGTTCTAGTGTGTGTTAGTGGGTGCCCTTCTTCCCTTCTTGATATTTGTGTTCTCTGTGGGGATCATTTGCCCCACACAACAAGCTGGAACCAAAACACACACACATGAAGCCTATACTAAAAGAAATAATACACAAAGCAAATGGCCTCCTCATTGCAACAAAGTCCAAAAATGGCCGGCACTTAGCTCACAATGCCCACAATCAGATGGACCATAAGAACTACTGCCAGCAGCATAATCAGCAACAAAACTGAAATGGGAGCTAGGGGCCAGACCACCTGGTGGTGGTAATTGGTACTAATGAATTTTGAGCTAGTTTGAGTGAATTCTTTGTTGTGTGAATCGTTTGAAGGGTTGTTTGGTGGTTTTGAGGCTTTGTTTTCGGTGAAGCCTTCAGTTGTCTGTATAGCTTTGCTGACTTTCTGGAGGTTTTTCCAGTAGGATGGTAGATTGTCACCCACTCTGAGTTCCTTTGTGAGGGTGGGGGGGCCAGGTTCTGACTCTGATCCCTGATATGCCAACTAGAACTTCCACAACTGATGTGACCTTTTAGTCTGGAGCAATCTCAGCAAGATAGCTTCAGGAAACCACTCGGAGGATGGGGGAAGGGGGGATACTCCAGAAAGGAGGGACAAAATCAAAGACGGCAGAGTAAGGGACCAAGCCAAAAGCAAAGCATGGACAAGCACAGCAAGCCACATGCTAGATGGGCCAAAGAGAAGTCATCAACTGTTTCCCGAATAAAAAGCGCAAGCCACTTGGGTAAAGCTTCTGAAATCCTGCATTGCAAGCAACATGACAGGAACATCCAGCACAAAAGCCAGAACGTCCAGGCCACCCTCGAACCAGACAGGTAACAGTTCAGATACAGAAAACAGAAGCCAAATAAACATGGGACTTGTGAACCTCAACAGTCGAGGCACAAGTAGCTGCCACATACTGATATGCTGAATGTAATGAAATGCCTCTTTCTGGTAGAGCCATGGTGGCTTCCTGCAGCTAACTTGATGAGACTGTTCCACACTACAAGTTGCATCATTTGCAGGAGTTCTGTTTGACATGAAGGGGACCACAGCCAGAACCTGGCTTCCCTCTCAGAGGCACAGAGCAAATAACATTCTACTATTTCATTGGGAAAGCATCCAGAAAGTTTGTGAAGCTTTACAAACAACTGCAAAATTCACAAGACAAAAAACCTTGAAACTGCCAGATTCTGCCCGCAAATGATACAAACAAACAAACCAGCGTTGAATATAATGAAACGCCATTTTCTGGGTGAGACTCGGAGGCTCCCTGGAGCTATACCAGGCTGATGTGTATATATTCCCATGCTCGGAACAGGGAAGAAGGGAAACCGGGTCAACCCAAAGTGTGTCCCCTGCCACGAAGGCCGTGACGCGCAAGTAACAGCTAAGAACCACAACCGGACACAAAACATGATGCACCACCAGCCGAACCAACTAAGCATCAACAACCCAAGGACCTCACCGGAAAGCAGTCTCATTCTTCACCAGAAAAAGAGACGGCTGCAAACGAACAAAACGACCACCAGGACTGAAAGAGCAGACTCCTGCATCGGAGGAGAGCATGAACCTCCCCGACCCGACCCCTAGAGGCCAATGCCAACAAGAAAAGAGCCTTAGAAAAACAGCCCTGACCCGAAGGGGGCCACCACAAACCGAGGAGAAGAGAGAAAAGTGAATACCCAATCCAACAACCAGGACAGCTCAGGCAGCGCATGAGCAGGCCGGAGGTGAAACAACCTCTGCCAGCACCGCATGATATGAAGCGACAGTAATCGGCATAAGATGACGGTCCTGAAACAACCAAGAGAGAAGGATAAAACAACCCGATCAAAAATCGAAGACAACCTACGAAGAGTCAAGAAGTGCCGAAAAGACTGCCAGAAAACTTCACACTGCAGCCTAGACTAGACGAGTAGGTGGGATACCATCAGCAAAGCCACCTGATACTAGTGGTGATAAACCCCGCGTCAAAAAGATCAGACATAAAGATCGGAGGAGAAGATCCAACTAGCCACGTCCCAGACCGGACGGATCTGTTGAAAAAGGAGAAGCCGTGGGAAGACCCTTGGGTTCGGACACCGAGCAAGCAGCACCTGGAACCAAGGTTGGGCTAGCCACCAAGGGGTAAACAGGACAACTCTCCCCCAATAAGTCTCCAAGCAAGCCAGGACCTGGAGCAACAACCGAACTGGGGTAAGAGGTACAAATAACCCCACCTCAACCAGTCCAGTCGAAAGGCATCGACCCCAATAGCCTCTCAGTAGGGGAAGGGCGCCGCATACCGGAAGACGCCTCGACCAAGATGATGCGAAGAGGTCGTTATCTTGAGGTTATCTTGAGATGATTTCGGGGCTTTTTAGTGTCCCCGCGGCCTGGTCCTCGACCAGGCCTCCACCCCCAGGAAGCAGCCCGTGACAGCTGACTAACACCCAGGTACCTATTTTACTGCTAGGTAACAGGGGCATAGGGTGAAAGAAACTCTGCCCATTGTTTCTAGCCGGCGCCTGGGATCGAACCCAGAACCACATGATCACAAGTCAAGCGTGCTGTCCGCTCGGCCGACCGGCTCCCTCCCTGGAGCCCACCTCCCTGGAGTCCACCTCTGCCACCCAAACATCTGGCAGAGCTAACGGAATAAGTCAACGTCTACCATCCATTCCGTGGATAGGGGAATGAACCAGGACAGGCCGTCTGCCAGGACGTTGGACACCCCCTGAATATGAACCGCCAGGAGAGCCAAACCCGGTTTGGCTCAGGGAACTCAGCAGATGAGTCACCCGAAGTGACCAGCCCCAATGAGCCAAGGACAGCATCAAACTCCCTCGGTTCAGGCAATGAACCACTGGGGAGCAGTCTGAATGGAGCCGAATTGTTGCTCTGCAGCGACACCAACACTCCGAAGCAAAAACCACACCCCCGCGAACTCCCACATCGTGCTGTAAGCCTGACAGAAAGACGGACCCCACAGACCCTGGCCAGCCTGGTAAGCACTGGTCACAAAGCCCCAGGTGAGAGACGACGCTTCAGTGAACAGCTCTAATGAAAGCTTGGGTAGGCGCCATGGCAATGAACCCCGAAAAACCCGAAGAGAAAGCCGGCAATGCAGCAGCAAGGCCCCCAGGGTCCGAACCCAGCGATCATGAGAGCAGTGGAAGGGATGTCCCCGAAAGAACCAGAACAGCCGCCGAAGCCAGATCCGACCTGATGGGCAGACCACCATGGCGAAGTTCAGACCCCTGCACAGCGAAAGGCGGGACTGCACTCCCCCCAGAAATAGCTGAAGGCAGGACTGCAGCTGCTGCAACGCCTTCGGAGGGAGAGACTTGGAAGCGGTCCGTAAGTCCCCAACAAGACTCAGCCAGGTCCGAACCTGGGACAGAATATGATGGAACTTCCTCCAGTACATCAGGAACCCGAACCCAGAGAGCTGGGAAAGAGCCACACTCCTGGCGAGCAGACAAGCGGACCGACTGGGAGCCCACATCAGCCAGTCATCGAGGTAGGCCAGGACCTGAACCCCCAGCAGATGCAGACGAGTCACCATTACCTGGGTAAGACGCAGAGGTACCAGATTCAAACCAAAAGGAAGGCAATGAAAGCAGTAAGCCTGACACCCCACCACGAAATCTAACCAGTCCCTGAACCCCGGATGAATAGGAACCTGCCAATTCATGTCCTTGAGGTCTAGGGACACCATCCAGGCTCCAAAAGAAGCCAGACCTGAGACAGAATGGTCATCCAAAAAGAGGGGCAAGAATTCCACTGTTGACCAAACCATACACTTGAAAGTGAAGGGACGACGACGTTTCGGTCTGTTCTGGACCATTCTTAAGTCATTTGGGACCTGATTCTCACAATCGACTTGAGAATGGTCCAGAACGGACCAAAATGTCGTCGTCCCTTCACTTTCTAGTGTGTGGTTTGGTCAACATATTTTAGCCCCATTATTGTGACTGCTCGTCTGCAATCCACTGTTGTTCAACATCCTCCCAACAAGCATAAGAAATATTGCGGGAACAACCGTGGACATCTTCAAGAGAAAACTAGATAGTTTTCTTCAAGGAGTGCTGGATCAATCGGGCTGTGGTGGATATGTGGGACTGCGGGCCACTCCAAGAAACAGCCTGGTGGACCAAATTCTCAGAAGTCATGCCTGGCCTCGGGCTGTGCTTGGGGAGTAGAACTCCCAGAACCCCATCAAGCACGTATTAAGCAGGAATCAATCCAGGGATTCAGACAGGCCAAAACCAGAATGAACCGCAGATCTGCACAGTCCCCCGTTTTGGCATTGATAACAGGTGGGAAACACACCTGAGGGATGGGGTCGTTTCGACCATGCCCAAGCGCACCCACTCCAAGATGACCTAACGAAGCGCTGGGGAAGAAGTCTGCCCTGAACCCCCCAAAAGGGGCAGGAGCTGCCCAATGCCACCACAGGCCGGATGACATGACTGAAAATGCCCACGAATCATGGAACCAAGCACATGCAAACCGAGCGAGCCTCCCCCTCATCACCCAGTCAATAGGGCAAACAGCAAAAGGGCCGACACCCCTTACGAGAAGCCGACTGCCAAACAGAGCAATCACTGCGCAGACCAGATGACGCCGGCTTTGAGGCAACATCAGCTCAGAAGCTGGCATCAATGGCCCACCTTGACCAGCAGAACCCCAAGCCCTGGCACGACCCTTCTGAGAAGGCCGAGAACGGCCGTCCCGGAGAATCAACAAGTCTGTCATAGGACGACAACTAGATGAAGCCGCCTGCAGAAACTGCGTGACAGCAGCCTCTGCAAACAGCAATGGGCAAAACGGAGATGAAAACCTAAGAGCCAGAGCCCAAGCAGATTCCAAAGAGAGAGCGAGCACAGCTTGATGGCACGCGAGGCGAGAAGCAAAGAACAGACACACCACCTCCTTCAGGATACGCGCAGAGAGCTTCAACAGTGCGGCTGGCTCCTGAGCTGCCAAGAAAAGCACACCAGATGAAGGCCCGGCACTCAATGCCTCCACATCCTCCTCGAGTCAGGAAGAAGACAGCTTGAAAAGGGAAAACAAGCGCAAGACCGAAGCCAAATGCCTACGGGCACGCAAATCCTCTGCAACCAAGGACGCCAAAAAGGAAGGAACCTACACGTGCAGCTGCACAAGGCCAACATCCCGAGAAAGGACAGGGGTGAACAAGCACGCATTAAGGTACTCAAACCCACCCCCAGGTAAACCTGCAGAATGGTAAACGTTTCTCGCCACTCAAGCGTGGGGGACAGACATAATTATGCCATGAACACCCCAGAACCTCCAAATGCACTCAATACAGGGAAGAAGAACTGAACTCAAATAAGAATGGATCCATAACGGTGGTGGAATCCGGGTCTCGCAGGAGTTATGCAGCTAGAGCCTCCTGAACCTCCCTCGTGGAGATACGAGAGGTAGAAAACCTCCAGAAGGGTGGGGCCGAGGTACCCAAGGGGGGGCCCAGAAATGAACTCGGGGAAGAGCCAAACCTAAATCATACTCATACAGGAAAGGGGTGTAAGAAAACCCAACCCCCTGCAACAACAAACCTCGCGAAGAGGGCACTAGCACCCAAGTGAGGTCATAGGAGACCCAAGGCCCCCCAGGTCGCATACTCCCCAATCCCAGGAGCTCCAAATTTGTTACCCGGGGCAGAGCAGTCCTCCAAATCCTCTACCCCTGAAGAAAAGGCAGAGTCCAGGGGAAAAGGCAGACAAGAAGGGAGCCTGCAGGTGGGACCCAGAAGCTTCAGCAAGAGGAACCAGCTCGAATGCCTCCATCCCCAACCCAAACGGGGCAGCCCCCGAAGCGGCCCTCAGACGTTTGGAGGCTGGAAGCAGGGAGGAAAGGTGCAGGATGAACAACAGAGAAAGGATCTGGGAGCGCGGACTGAACCATAGTCAAAGCAACTAACGCCCCCAGGTCCGGGTCCCTATAACCAAAGCAGGCCAGCCACGGGGGATTCAGGTGGGAAACCAACCTAGCGTGTTGCAGAAACCTAAACCTAGCATGCAATGTGGATGCTGCCTGTACCCTAACAGTAATGTTATCAGAATAATATTGGAGAACAGGTAGAGAATGAGACTAACAAGACTCAACTGCTACGGGAAGCCCGGGCAATGTATTGCTAACTGGTTAAAACTCAAAGCTAACAAGGGTAAGAGTACAACACTGAAACCCCTGTGACGTGTACAATCATGGGGAGGCCTAGCAGAGGACCACCAGAATATTAGAAGTGGAACTATAGCCACACCAGACAGACCCCCCCACCAGGCAAGAGAACAAAAATAAAAGAAAAACTCTGCAAAAGTACAGCATCGCCAGAGGAAACAGGAACCGCCCGCCGCGTAGGTAGACAGGTTACACAACACCTTGACACCCCAACCAGCACAATACCACTTCCTACCCAAGGCCAAACAAGAGCCATGAAACACCAGCTGGCCCCAAGGGCAAGGTAAATGCCAAGTAGCAAGAACCTCCACGGAAATGGTTTCCTGAACGCCCCAGGGAAGAGAACCCTAACACGTAAGGGCAGTACTCACAGGTGCTTTGGGAAGGTAGCCCTTAACCTCATGCAGCCCCCAGCATTGATGAGGAACACCTGGCCACCACACACACACAACACAGCAGAGGTCGCCACGAAGGCAAAACACCACAAGGAATTAGAGGCCAGAGAAGACGTCCGTCCCAGATCACATTAGCTAACAAACTGGATGACTGAGTAGCCGGCGTGGAGAAGGAAGGGCTGCGCAGTAGTGGAGTGTGACATTTGCTTGTTTACTTGTTTCATTGGAATTGGAGGGAGTTCTACCTCCCTGTTCAGTTTTCAGTTGTTAGTTTCTTACCATGTGGGGGTTTGTTTTGTTATGCCTACCTTTCTGGTGCCTAACTTTGGTTGATGGCAGATAAGGGAACCTCCAACCACAGGAGGGGGTTTTTCAGGGCCATTGCTCCCCACAGCTTTTCTGAGGGGGGCCAGGTTCTGGCTCATGGTCCCTGGTTGGTCGAACTCCATAGCTAATGCCTCAGTCTAACATATCACACATAAGCCTGATAGCTCCTGGCAGCCATAGGGGGCTCCCCATAGAAAAGTAATTTTGCATTAAACAAATACGTAATATTACAATATTTGTATAAAATAAGAAAAATCCAGTGTTGAATGTACTGAAACGCCATTTTCTGGGTGAGTCCTGGAGGCTCCCCGGAGCTATCCAGGCTGAATGGATATGTATAACTTTCTGGCATCAGTCAAGATACATGGAGTTCTTGCCTATCGGGGACCACGAGCCAGAACCTGGCCCCTCAGAGAGGCACGAGGAGCAATGGCCTATAGAAACCCTCCTGTGGTTGGCAGCATTCTGTGTCTGCCATCGACCAGGACAGGCACCCAGAAAGGTAGGCGCCCC
This sequence comes from Procambarus virginalis, assembly GCA_020271785.1. Lineage (NCBI taxonomy): Eukaryota > Metazoa > Arthropoda > Malacostraca > Decapoda > Cambaridae > Procambarus > Procambarus virginalis. The sequence continues at coordinate 1,980,280 of WNGS01066681.1, read as the reverse complement.
AAAACCAACCTATATTCTGGTGAAAAGATTGCTACCGAAAGCCGAATGAGTGGACAGAACTCCCCAACAAAAATTGCAAACTAGCATGACGTCATCACGTCGCCGCGCCGCCGTCTGCGCAACCCCCCCTCCCCCCTCCAGGGGAGGGGGGGGTTGTGCAGACGGTGGAAGGGGGAGCCCCAGACCCTTTGTGCCGGCTATCCAACTGGCAGTTCTTAGGCTGCATGTCAAAATACACGAAAAATACCACTGACCGAGGGAGAGAGGGATCCGGGACTCACCCAGAAAATGGCATTTCATTACATTCAACGCTGGTTTTCTGGGAGGAGCCCCTATGGCTCCCGGAGCTACCTCACCAAAGATAAGGAAAAAGATGAAAGGAACCCGGAGGCGTACACAACGTGCCCAAACAAAAAACAAAAAACCACAAGCCAAATCAAAAGACCCTGCAAACGACCCGGGAGACCCTAACCCCCGAACAGGAAGGAAGGAAGGAAGGGAACGTGGGGAAAGCAAAACGTGCCCAGGGCCCCAGAGGCCACGATGCGCAGAAAACAGCAAAGAGCCGCAACCAATCAACACACAAAGCATCCCCAGCCCGACCAACCAAGCTGCAACTCAAGGGTCCCACCGGAAAACAGCAGACCCAAACGTCATCGGAAAAGAAGGGGACTGCAGCAAAAGAACAACCTATCACCAGGACCAAAATACAGTGGTACCTCGGAATACGAGTGTCCCTGTATACGAGTTTTTCGGAATACGAGCAGGATTTGCTCAGAAAATTTGCCTCGGAAGGCGAGGGTTGTCTCGGAACACGAGGGTGTTGATACACGTACAGGCCAACTAGCGCGTGGTGGCACGGCGATCGTGCCTCAGTTTACCAGTGTCTCGTGCCCAGTGACTATCCCGCCTGAATTCTTCACAAGGATTTACAGTTTTTTGTCAGTTTTTTGGCCATTTGAGCATAAAAGTTGTTATTATATATCTTGCCATGGGTCTCAAGAAAGCCATTGGTAAGGTTCAACCTAAGAAAATAGCTGTGAGTAGAGGCAGTAGAGGATGTCCCTTCTTGATTAAGAAAACGTGTGAAGTATGGGAAGAACTGCAAAGTTTTGTTGAAAAAACTCGCCCAGATAAAGCTGTAGCAGGCCATTGCATTGACCTTTTAAATGACAATGTGATGTCTTACTACAGACAAGTGTTAAAATGTAGGGAAAAACAAGTGTCTTTAGACAGATTCTTAGTAAGACAAGCAAGTCTTAGTAGTATGCAGGCAAAATATGCCAGAGAGTGCACACCAGTGAAGTCCTCACTGCCTGATTTTATAATGGAAGGGGACTCCCCTTCCAAACAGTAACACCTCTCCTCCTCCGTCCTCTTCACCATCTTCCATACGCCAACAGCAGTCATCAACAAGGGTAAGTAATAACTTGAACATAGTTTTGTAGGTTTAATTAGATTAATTAGGTATAAAATTTAGTTTTTGGGTAGTCAGGAACAGATTAATTCATTTCCCATTATTTCTCATTGGGAAATTAGCTTCGGATTACGAGTTTTCGGAAAACGAGCTGTCTCCATGAATGGATTAAACTCTTAAACCGAGGTACTTAAACTTGTAGCAGAAAAACACACCAGAACCGAAAGGGCCACGACAACCGAGGAGAAGATAAACCCCTCCCAGGACCAGCGACCAGGACAGCACCGGAAGCGCAGAACCAGGCCGAAGGTGAAAAAACAAACCAAACAGCTAGCGGAACGGAGCAGAAGGAACAGCAAGACTGTACGCAAGCGAAAGCAGACCCACCAGCGCCACCAGAGACAAGGCGACAGCACTCGGCACCAAAGGACAATCCCAGAACAACCCTGAAGGGAAGGATAAGACAAACCTAGCAGAGACCGTAGTACACCTACGCAGTGACAAGAAAACCAGAAGGACCGCCAGGAGCTACCCACTGCCGCTGAGACAAGGAACACAGGTGGGAGACCAACAACAAAGCCACCAGCACCCACACAAGGGACGAGAATGCGAAACAAAAAACCCTGAGACGCGAAGACTCGAGGGGGAAGAACAAACCAACCAGTACAGGGCTGGACCGACCTGCAAGAGAGGCAGAGCCGTGCGAAAACCCGCAGGATCAGACACCGAGCAAAGAAGCGCCCCAAGCAAGGGCGGCAAAGAACCAGGGAACAGCAAGAGGCCAACAAAAAAAACAAGGAACGTGAAGCGAAAAAAGCAACCCTGCAACCCGCAGGAGCAGCGCAAGCAGCCCCAGCAGGGATGAAGGATGCACGCATCACCGAGATATATATGAGGAGAACTACCCAGGACGTGAACCGCACGAAAACAAGAAAAAAAAAAAAAAGAGTCCCAGAAAAGAACAGAAAACAGGAGCCAGGACCATAAACCTAGCTCCACCCATCCCAATGAAAAGGATTCTTAGGGGCAGGAGTGAGCGAACGGAAGCAACATCCACCCACAGGCAGGACAAGCACCTCGTATACCACATACAAAAGACCAAACCCGGAGTATGAGGCCCCAGCATAGAGGCCATACCCCGTTTGAAAAATCGCAGAGGCAAGTCCCGAGGCCAGCCCCAGAGCAAAGAGGCATAAGATACGAGGACAGGCTGCGGGAATGCAACACACAACACAAAGAAGAAGGGAAGACAAGAACACAACTAACAAAAATCTCAGAGGAATGGAAAGGTAGAGAATGAGAAACTGGTGAACACGGGCGGTACACAAAGAAGGGGGGACACAGGTGGAAACTGAGTGCCCCAAGGAGCCACAGGGATAGTAGAAAGAACCCTGTCAGTGTCAGAGCAGGTAACAGATGGAAGGCAGTAGCCAGTGGTGTAGCAGAAGCAGACACCAGACACAGCCCCAAAGGGAGAGAAGAAAGAGCCCAAATGGCTCAGGAATCGGTACACAAGGTGAACGACAGTAGAGGAGAGGGATCAAGGAGCCAGAGCCCAACCCCCTCAAGCAGAACTAGGGCAGGACAACAAGGCGAGGACAAAGAATGGCAGGGAGAAGAGAGCACAAAGAAAACCAAGAAAAGATGCTGGCGCCGAAGACTAAACAAAAGGCAGCGAAGACCGAGGCTACTGACCAAGGAAGGCCACGGCAAGACTCACGCAAAGTGGCCAATCAAAACACACAACACCTACACCCCACCAAAATCGAGAACCAGCGCCGGCTGACAGCGTTGCCAGACCACACAATCTCACCTGCAGAGCGGAGACACGACTGTGGCACAACACAGTCAAGCCGAGGCAGAAACCAGGAGCATTGCCAGGGGAGTACAACCAGAGATGCGTACCCAGCAGAAGCTGAGGTGCAGGACAGAGGTGGAGGTGGCGCCACCCGGAGCCACCCCACCCCCAGAATCAGGGAAAAGAATCGAGGTAAAGTTCCCACATAGAAATCCAGAACACTCCCCTGCATCAAGGGACAATGACTGGAGAAGTTGACGAATGTGAGATTCGTGAGACTGGAAAAATTGTTAAAAAAAAAAAAAATCGAAAAATCGACATTATAAAATCGTGAGACAGGACACGGAACACCAACACATGTATACCACCCAAGAACAAAACGATCACCCCGGACCCTGCACCCGAGGTACGAACTGCACCATCCATCCTCCGGTGGCGCAGTTCGTACACCAGACGTATGTACACATATCGTACACACACCAGCAAGAGGATGTAATGAATAAGAGGAACGTCGGGATAGGAAGAAGAGACGAAGGGAATACAAAAGAAGGCGAAAAAGAATCAAAAGAAACAAGAAGAACGGAAGAGGACCAACGAGACCGAGAAGTGTCTAGAGGGAACTACACCAGAAGTCAGCAGACGTTCCAATAATATCGGAAGAATCGAAGAGTGTCGTGAACCCTCGAGAACCTTACGGAGGCTCATAAGCAGGTGAAAGCACCTCCAGGAATGACGGAACCGACGGACCCGAAGGACACGGAACCGAACCCAGGGAGGGGTAGACCCGAAAACCAACAGGAATGCAAAGGGGGAAGGAATAACCCACCCCCCCTCTCAGAGGAACTGCCAGCCCCGCTCCTAGGACAAAAACCCCAAGCAGGGCCCAACGGGGCTAAGGCCCCCCAGGCAACCCCTCTCCAACCCCAGGAACCTCCATGGCTGGATCCGGGTCTGAGCCGACCCCCACAAGGCCCGGCCTCACAAGAAAAAGCCAGGGCAGACATAAAACTCTAAGGAAGGTAGTCCACTGGTCAGATCCTTACACACGGCTGGAGGAACAGGATCAAAGGCCTCCGCCGCCACCCTGGAAGAAGAAAAAAAAAACACGAGACCGCCCAAGCCTCAAACACCAACGAAACCCTGCCCCAACCCCGAAACCACAGACGTGTCGGAGCCGGAAGCAAGGGGGAGAACCCAAATGCTCAACCAAAGGGGAAAGACCAGGATGGGCGGATGGAACCAGAGCCGAAGCGATCCCCACCCCCAAGTCCGGGTCACCATCACCAAAACGGGGCAGTCTCAGGGCATCCAGGGCTGCAATCAACAAAGTGTGTTGCAGCAATCTAACCCAGCCTGAAAACGTGGCCGCTGCCTGAACCCACACAACAGAATGAGTGGTGTGGGGAAAACTGGAGTACGAACAGACGACCAACGTCACACGACTCCGTATCAAGGAACCATCGACCCAGCAGGCAGCATGGCAGAGGCAAAACCGGTGAGTGTTACCATGAGACAAGGGGACAGAACAACCAACAAACTCACAGGATGCGGCAGGAGGACTCAAGGTCACCTCCATCGGACCACAAAGCTCCCGTGGGGATTTCCAGGGCCCTTAGCCTTGTGTACATGCTAAGGGAAGCCCAGGCAGGGTACTGCGAACTAGCCCCCAAGTCTACCGAACAAACTGCTTAAAGCTGAACCCCCGGGATGTATATACTCTCGGGGGCCAAATGGGGAGACTCCACCAAGCGAAGAAAAGAACAGGGAGACCAGGCAGAAAAGAAAAACCCCGCAAGAGGACAACGTACCCAGGTGGAACAGTCGGCCGCTATAATTGAAGAAGACTAGCTGTGCAGTACCCTGCACCCCTACCAGTGACGAAAACAACCACCTACCCAGAGACAAACTAGGGCAAAAACCCCACCTAACCCCAAGGACGGCAAAGTACCGAGCAGTAAAAGACACAGTGGAGGTAGATCCCAAGGAAACTTGTGGAAGGAGGCTCCAAGCCCCCAAGGGTAGTACTCACAGGGCACCTAGGGAAGGAAACCCTAGGCACATGCAGCCCGAGTATTGTGGAATATCACTCCTGGCTCACACACCACCTGTAGAGACAGCCCACACCACAAGGCACAGAACTGAAACAAAAGTGGAGTCAGGAGAGGCTTGGAGAGGCACCCGACCACCCGTTTTAGAGAGGCACCTGACTGGCCAGTAAACCCATCAGCCAAGAACTGCCAGTTGGATAGCCGGCGTGAAGGGTCTGGGGCTCCCCCTTCCCCCTCCCGGAGAGGGGGGGTTGTGCAGACGGCGGCGTGGCGATGTGATGACGTCATGCTAGTTTGCAATTTTTGTTGGGGAGTTCTGTCCACTCTTTCGACTTTCGGTAGCAATCTTTTCACCAGAATAGGGGTTGGGTTTGGGGCGCCTACCTTTCTGGGTGCCTGTCCTGGTCGATAGCAGACATAGAATGCTTCCAACCACAGGGGGGGTTTCTATAGGCCATTGCTCCTTCATGCCTCTCTGAGGGGGCCAGGTTCTGGCTCGTGGTCCTTGGTAGGCAAGAACTCCATGCACCTTGACTGATGCCAGAAAGTTATACATATCCATTCAGCCTGGATAGCTCCAGGAAGCAGTATGGGCTCCTCCCCAGAAATAACAAACTAAGTGCAACAAAATTTTAGCTGTTATAGAATAGATCTAGTACAAATCTGTTCTATTGAAAGCATATCTACAATTATTAATATTTAATAATAAAAAACAGATTGGCACTGTACCCTGCTAAGGCAATCTCTGGCATCACCAAAACTTTCCAGTTCACTCCAAGAAAACAGAAGTCCATCAGTTGTTTCCCCAAATGGATTAAAATCAAGCAGGATCACATGGTCTTTTGCTGGACGATACACATCAAAAACATCTGCGAAAGAAAATGAAAATATTGCTATATTTATAGACAAATAAAGCAAAAGGTATGTGCCTCGTTACTGGGGAATGCTTCATAGGAATCCAAACTTCAGGTGCATTAAATTTATTAAAATACACAAGTAATTTTGTACTTTAATGATACATGCATATAATATTATTGTAATGATAATTATTATTTATATGAAGTATATTTGAAACATGATACAGTGCAGTATTCTTAGGTACACAGTAATTCATATACAGACTATTATGCAAAGCATTATGGGCATAACTAAACATAATTAGGCAATTTATTTATAAGTTTAATGGGGAACACTTGATACTAATTGAGAAGAAAGCCAACAGATTTGAATTGTTAAAGAAATTTGTCATATTTAATAATGAAAGGTATAGACTACTACAATATAGACATTGAAGTTACAACAACAATTTAGATATAGTATTTAATGTTCACAATAACAGCAAGACACAGTTTGACATGTAGGATAAGGAGACATGAGTGAAATTGGTTATATGATAACACTATGCACAGCCCACCTGCTTTCAGTTAGTACTTATAGTAACCATGAGGACAATAGTACATATATGACATAATGGACAATTAGAAAGTGGAAATTAGGACAATCTATTGAATTTGGACAAACCAGAAAAAGTTGTATTTATGTTGCAAAGACAACCAAACCTACCCTTCCTAGGTTAGGTAGGTTAGTACAGTATAGAGTGAGTGAGTGTTACTATTTTGTATGTAGTGATCATATCACCTCTTTTTCTTCTGTCTTCTAGTTTTGGCATATTTAATGCCTCTAACCTCTCCTCGTAGTTCTTGCCCTTCAGTTCTGGGAGTCACTTAGTAGCATGTCTTTGCACCTTTTCCAGTTTGTTGATGTGCTTCTTATGATATGGGCACCACACAAACGCTGCATATTCTAGCTTTGGCCTAACAAAAGTCGTGAACAATTTCTGTAGTATATCGCCATCCATGTATTTAAAAGCAATTCTGAAATTAGAAAGCGTAGCATAGGCTCCCCACACAATATTCTTTATGTGGTCCTCAGGTGATAGTTTTCTATCTAGAACCACCCTTAGATCTCTTTCTTTATCAGAATTCTTTAAAGATTTCTCACATAACGTATAGGTTGTGTGGGATCTATGTTCTCCTATTCCACATTCCATAACATGGCATTTATTAACATTAAATTCCATTTGCCAAGTGGTGCTCCATATACTTATTTTGTCCAGGTCTTCTTGAAGGGCATGACACTCATCAAAATTTCTCATCCTTCCTATTATCTTAGCATCATCAGCAAACATGTTCATATAATTCTGTATACCAACTGGTAGATCATTTATGTAGACAATAAACATCACTGGTGCAAGAACTGAATCCTGTGGTACTCCACTTGTGACATTTCTCCAGTCCGATACACTGCCTCTGATCACTGCCCTCATTTTCCTATGTCAGAAAATTTTTCATCCATGTTAGAAGCTTACCTGTCACCCCTCCAATATTTTCCAGTTTCCAGAACAACCTCTTATGTGGAACTCTGTCGAAAGCTTTTTTTTAGGTCCAGATAGATGCAGTCAACCCAACTATCTCTTTCCTGTAATATCTCTGTTGCTCGATCATAGAAACTGAGTAAATTCGATACACAGGATCTTCCAGGTCGAAAACCATACTGTCTGTCTGATATTATAACATTTCTCTCCAGGTGTTCTACCCATTTAGTTTTAATTATTTTTTCCAATATTTTGACTATTACACTTGTCAATGATACCAGTCTATAATTAAGGGGGTCTTCCCTGCTTCCACTTTTGTAGATTGGAACTATGTTAGCCTTTTTCCACACATCAGCTACAACTCCTGTAAACAGGGATGCCTGAAAAATCAGTTGAAGAGGAATGCTGAGCTCAGGTGCACATTCTCTCAGAACCCATGGTGAAACTCCATCTGGACCAACTGCTTTGTTCTTATTTAGCTCCTTGAGCATTTTTTCCACTTCGTCTCTAGATACCTCTATGTGCTCTATGTTGTTCTCTGGAATTCTTATTGTATCTGGTTCCCTGAAGATTTCATTTTGTACAAACACACTTTGGAAATTTTCGTTTGATGTTTCAAACATTTCCTTTTCATTTTCTGTGAATCTATTTCCCATTTTCAACCTCTGAATATTATCCTTTACCTGCAATTTGTTGTTTATGAATTTATAGAATAGACCAGGGTCTGCTTTACATTTGTCTGCAATCCCTTTTTCAAAATTTCTTTCTGCCTCTCTCCTCACTGCCGTTTAGTTGTTTCTCGCATCTTTATATCGCTGGTATGTTTGGGGGTTTGGCCTCTTCCTGTATTGATTCCTTTTTGTGTCTTTTGGACACAAATATATATATATATATATGTATGATGTATATATATGTATGTATGTATATATATGTATGTATTGTGTAATTACCTAAGTGTAATTACCTAAGTGTAGTTACAGGATGAGAGCTACGCTCGTGGTGTCCCGTCTTCCCAGCACTCTTTGTCATATAACGCTTTGAAACTACTGACGGTCTTGGCCTCCACCACCTTCTCCCCTAACTTGTTCCAACCGTCTACCACTCTGTTTGCGAAAGTGAATTTTCTTATATTTCTTCGGCATCTGTGTTTAGCTAGTTTATATCTATGACCTCTTGTTCTTAAAGTTCCAGGTCTCAGGAAATCTTCCCTATCGATTTTATCAATTCCTGTTACTATTTTGTATGTAGTGATCATATCACCTCTTTTTCTTCTGTCTTCTAGTTTTGGCATATTTAATGCCTCTAACCTCTCCTCGTAGCTCTTGCCCTTCAGTTCTGGGAGCCACTTAGTAGCATGTCTTTGCACCTTTTCCAGTTTGTTGATGTTCTTAAGATATGGGCACCACACAACCGCTGCATATTCTAGCTTTGGCCTAACAAAAGTCGTGAACAATTTCTTTAGTATATCGCCATCCATGTATTTAAAGCAATTCTGAAGTTAGAAAGCGTGGCATAGGCTCCTCGCACAATATTCTTTATGTGGTCCTCAGGTGATAGTTTTCTATCTAGAACCACCCCTAGATCTCTTTCTTTATCAGAATTCTTTAAAGATTTCTCACATAATATATAGGTTGTGTGGGTCTATGTTCTCCTATTCCACATTCCATAACATGGCATTTATTAACATTAAATTCCATTTGCCAAGTGGCGCTCCATGTACTTATTTTGTCCAGGTCATCTTGAAGGGCATGACAATCATCTAAGTTTCTTATCCTTCCTATTATCTTAGCATCATCAGCAAACATGTTCATATAATTCTGTATACCAACTGGTAGATCATTTATGTAGACAATAAACATCACTGGTGCAAGAACTGAACCCTGTGGTACTCCACTTGTGACATTTCTCCAGTCCGATACATTGCCTCTGATCACTGCCCTCATTTTTCTATCAGTCAGAAATTTTTCATCCATGTTAGAAGCTTACCTGTCACCCCTCCAATATTTTCCAGTTTCCAGAACAACCTCTTATGTGGAACTCTGTCGAAAGCCTTTTTTAGGTCCAGATAGATGCAGTCAACCCAACCATCTCTTTCCTGTAATATCTCTGTTGCTCGATCATAGAAACTGAGTAAATTCGATACACAGGATCTTCCAGATCGAAAACCATACTGTCTGTCTGATATTATATCATTTCTCTCCAGGTGTTCTACCCATTTAGTTTTAATTATTTTTTCCAATATTTTGACTATTACACTTGTCAATGATACCGGTCTATAATTAAGGGGTCTTCCCTGCTTCCACTTTTGTAGATTGGAACTATGTTAGCCTTTTTCCACACATCAGCTACAACTCCTGTAAACAGGGATGCCTGAAAAATCAGTTGAAGAGGAATGCTGAGCTCAGGTGCACATTCTCTCAGAACCCATGGTGAAACTCCATCTGGACCAACTGCTTTGTTCTTATTTAGCTCCTTGAGCATTTTTTCCACTTCGTCTCTAGACACCTCTATGTGCTCTATGTTGTTCTCTGGAATTCTTATTGTATCTGGTTCCCTGAAGATTTCATTTTGTACAAACACACTTTGGAACTTTTCGTTTAATGTTTCACACATTTCCTTTTCATTTTCCGTGAATCTATTTCCCATTTTCAACCTCTGAATATTATCCTTTACCTGCAATTTGTTGTTTATGAATTTATAGAATAGACCTGGTTCTGTTTTACATTTGTCTGCAATCCCTTTTTCAAATTTCTTTCTGCCTCTCTCCTCACTGCCGTGTAGTTGTTTCTCGCATCTTTGTATCGCTGGTATGTTTGGGGGTTTGGCCTCTTCCTGTATTGATTCCATTTTTGTGTCTTTTGGTCTCTGGCCCTCTCGCACTTTCTGTTGAACCAATCCTGTTTCCTAGTTCTGCTTCTCTGTTTTGGTATAAATTTTTTGTGCCTTTATCATATATTTCACAAAACTTGACATACATCTCATTCACTTCCTTGCCTAGCAACAAGTCTGTCCAATTATACTCACTAAAAAATTTTCTAAGGTTGCCATAATGTCCTCTCCTAAAGTCAGGTTTTTCAATTGCATCGACTGTCATATTTTCTTCCAGATTATATCGCATTGCATACTTTATTCCCAAAAAGACATGGTCACTTTTACCCAAGGGAGGAAGGTACTGAATGTCAAATATTCTTCCTCCTTCCTGGTAAATATCAAATCTAGCATGGAGGGAACGTCCCCTTCCCTCCCTCGTAGCTTGTTTAACATGTTGATACAAGAATGTTTCCAGGATGAGGTCTACAAATTTACAGGTCCAGAAATCTTCTGTTTTAGCTTCATATGCTCCCACCCAGTCTATGGATTTCAAGTTGAAGTCGCCGACTATCAACAGTCGTGAACTATCGTTATCCGCTCTCGCTATGATCTCTCTCATTATTGTTATAAGACCTTCTCGTTTACTATCTAGCTCCTCTTTTGACCATGTGCTGCTTAGCGGTGGACTATATGCATTTATGTCATTAGTTTATCATCCTCATGGCAGATTCTAGTGCTAATA
>WNGS01066681.1:1940702-1968990 GCA_020271785.1 Procambarus virginalis | reverse complement strand
CTCCACCATGGGTCTCAAGAAAGCCATTGATAAGGTTCAAACTAAGAAAATAGCTGTGAGTAGAGGCAGTAGAGGATGTCCCTCCTTGATTAAGAAAATGTGTGAAGTATGGGAAGAACTGCAAAGTTTTCTTGAAAAAACTCACCCAGATAAAGCTGTAGCAGGCCGTTGCATTGACCTTTTAAAAGATAATGTGATGTCTTACTACAGACAAGTGTTAAAATGTAGGGAAAAACAAGTGTCTTTACAGAAATTCTTAGTAAGACAAGCAAGTCCTAGTGGTATGCAGGCAAAATGTGCCAGTGTGTGCATACCAGTGAAGTCCTCACTGCCTGATGTGATAATGGAAAGGGACTCCCCTTCCAAACAGTAACTCCTCTCCTCCTCCCCCTCCTCACCATCTTCCATACGCCTACAGCATTCAAGAGCAAGGTAAGTAATAACTTGAACATAGTTTTGTAGGTTTATTTAGATGAATTATGTATAAAAATTTAGTTTGATATGGGGTTTTTGGGGTAGTCAGGAACGGATTAATTCATTCCCATTATTTCTCATGGGAAAATTAGCTTCAGAATACGAGTTTTCGGAATACGAGACGTCTCCAGGAACCAATTAAACTCTTAAACTGAGGTATGCCTGTATGTATGTATGTATATATGTATGTATATATGTATGCATGTATATATATATATATATATATATATATATATATATATATATATATATATATATATATATATATATATATTTAGTTACAGATTTTGTTTAGTAATATTATTAGGATAATAAAAAGTTAGAAAAATACTTTTTTTTATAAATACTTTATTGTATTAGATGGAGATTCTTTAGGCTCTCTGGCTGGCAATCTATTGAGCCACCTCCAAGAAGGGTCTCTTGGGGGGAGGGGGGGGAAGGAGGCTGGAAGTGAGAGGGGGGGGGTAGAGCTTATGGTGAGGGTGTGGGGGAGAGATGCAGTGAGGGGTGAGAGAGGGGACAATAGAGGTCAGAGGCCTGCTTTCCATGTGAGGACCCCCGATGCCAAAACAAACCCAATATCGACCTACGGTTCTATTGACCGCCAAACCGGTATATGAGGCTTCAGATACCGGTCTCCCAAACCGGTTGTTATTACCAGCAGATCGGTAAATAAGATGCCGTTAAATCGAGTTGATACTGACTATACATGCAAAGATGAAAACATACATGACAATGTTCACATGTGATGCTAAACTAATGAGAGGAGTTGACACAGGAGTGCAAAAAGTTGCTCATGGACAAGATACAAGAATCGTCTGACAAGTGGTTATTGTATGCAAGTTTTATCATGACATACACTTGTAAGGTAATGATAATACGAGTAAATGCAGGCAATTGGTATTTTACCAAATGAGAAGGAAGAAAATACTTATTGAAAAGATAGAAAGTTTTCTAGAGGGAAGGAAAACACACTGAAAATATATTTCTGGAAGCATGAATAAGCAGGAATAGCTTTAGCAAGATATGTAGGGTTTGCCAATGTAAGAGAAGCCTTCAGAAATTTCAACAAGTATTAACTGTAGGACATCCTCAACCCTGGAGATTTATTAACCCTGGACGAGTTGATATGAAGATGTACAGGGGGACATGGTCAATACATACACAATATTCAGAGGTGTCAACAGATTGGTTGGGTCCAAGAGATGGTGCTCATTCCTAATAAGCAATTAGGTAAGTAAAAAAATACATTATAAGATGTGAGTTAAAATGAATAAATATTGTAATAAGAAATACTTACAGTCTTGAAGAGGAAATCTGTTTTCTATATTTTCTTTCCATAAGCTGATAATATCGCTGCGAATATTAGCCTGATCAGTACCAATGCAATAGTAACTTTGGCTTATATCACGTTGACAAATGCCTGAAAAATAATAATGAAATTAGAACGTTTCAAACCTCAATTATGTACACTGTAAAAACCCAGCGTTGAATGTAATGAAACACCATTTTCTGGGTATAGCCCCGGAGGTTCCCTGGAGCTACTGGGCTGATATTAGTTAATATTAGTGCAGGGCTTCAGTCTTATGGAGTTGTCATGCCTATCGGGGACCACTAGCCAGATCATGGTCCCCTCAGAGAGTTGAAGGGAGCAATGGCCTATGAAACTCACATGTATGAAAGTATTCATGTCTGCCATTGACTGGGGGTTGAGTACCCAGAAAGGTAGGTGCTTCAAAACAGACCCCTCCTGGTAGAAAAAGAAAAACAAGCAAACAGGTAACACATCATAACAATGCATACCAACCTCCCCCTTCCCTCTGCCAATCCCCCAGGGAAGGGAAGAGGGGAAAGAGTAGCTCCCAGCCCTGTGCTGGCAGGCAGACCGTCAGTTTGGAGGCTGAAAAACTGAAATAAAAACCGCTGACAGGGGAAGGGAGGGTGAAAGGGAGCCTCTGGGGCTCTACCAAAAGAGACTTACCCAGGAGGTGGCTGCACTGCACAACTCATAATGAAGACGAGACAACAGGCTACAACCGCCGACCCAAGGTGACACAAGACTGCTGAGGGCCCAGCACATTAACTAGACATCGGGCAGCCAGGACCCTGTTCGATCTCCAAAACCCCAGTGCCCGAATATCCACCCCAGACATATTGCCAGACACAGCAACCAAAGCTGTGAACTTACGAACATCATGGGCATGAGGGGAGACAGCAGGCTGGCTAGACTTGATAACCCCTGCAGACGACCTGAGAGACCTTAGCCCTGGAACAGGGAACAAGAGAAACCGGGTCAACCCAAAGCTCATCCCCAGACATAGAAGCCGAGGGGCGTAGATAACGGCGTAAAGCTGTAACTGGACACAAAACATGATGCACCGCTGCCTGACCAACCAAGCATCAATAACCCATGGATCCCTCCGGAAGCCCTGTCATGACCTTATGAACCACAGCATCACTGACCAACCATAGCCTGGCCAAGTTTTCATGTGTGTCTAGGGTAAAGTGAAAAAGGCTAGTTAAAACAACGCCAGTTTGCTACGACATATAAAACAGGTCACCATAAAACAATAAGAAACTAAAGTCTCTAGCACGATACTCTAATAACAACAAGGAGGTTACACACAGCTCTCGTAATCACATCAAGAAACTTAAACACAGCTTTCGAAATCATTAACAGGCATTAACTGCACACACTCGGGACCAGGCTCCAACCCAACGCAGTGGTAAACTAACCCAAGTAACAGGTTGGTGGTGTCATACATTAATAAGTAGTGGATGAGGAATCAGTATCATACTACAACACAATAACAAGCATCTACAACCCTCAGATACCCATCTCAACACAAAATCACCTACCACCTGGCATAACTGATGTTCCTCGGTAGCCTGAGTCACTAAAAGAACAGCATTACTCCTATATATACATTAGTAATCAGTAAACAACAAAATACAACACAACTCAAGAGCTGGACATCCAACGTCCGCCTATCTGGGGAACCAAGAGGGCAACTTGCCAAGGGCTGAGCCAACCGAGAACGACTTTGTTACCAACATGGCAAGTCACCTCAACTTTCCTCCTTCACATATCAAAAGTTCAAAATCCAAATATTAATTCTAATTCATACAATACCTAAGTATATACAATACGCAATATTCTCCACAGGAGAGTACATATCAAAACTCAAGGTATACAAGAATATATCACGATATATGCTAAAACACATAAAGAAGTCATTTCATCTACTCAAGGTAATACTGGCAAGAGACGGTTCACCAAGGAGGTAGGGTGGAGGGGGGAAAATGGGAGGACTTCCAGCAGTTACCGGTTGATTGTTATACCTATGTTGTTTAAGACTTAGATCACATTACATTTGCTAGTCATACCTGAAGTATATATATAAATCTACATAATATATATATACACACTATATCATAATGCCTCTAGCATGTCCTATGTAACATTCCAATATTTAGACATGTAATTTGAATGAAACATGAACTTAAGCTTCTGCTATGAACTAGCGTATTTCCAAAAAGAGATTACAGATACAAGAGTACAGTAATGGTAATACAGTGGTACCTCGGCTTACGAGTGCCCCTGGTTACGAGTTTTTCGGGTTACGAGTTTTTTGAGTTACGAGCAGGATTTGCTCTGAAAATTTGTATCGGGATACGAGCGTTGCCTCAGGATACGAGGGTGTTGATACGCGTACGGGCCAACCTAGCGCGTGGTGGCACGGCGATCGCCGCTCAGTTTACCAGTGCCTCGCACCCAGTGACTATCCCGCCTGAATTCTTCACAAGGATTTGCTGTTTATTTTCGGATTTTTCGCTATTTCAGCATAAAATTTGTTATAATATATATCGCAATGGGTCCCAAGAAAGCCAGTGGTAAGGTTCAAGGCAAGATATCGCATGTGAGGATGACAATAGAGGAAAAGCAAGAGATCATTCGGAAGCATGAAAGTGGTGCACGTGTTGTTGAACTTTGTAGGCAGTACAACAAATCCACGTCAACGATATGTACTATACTGTACTTGTCAAGAAAAAGGACATTATGAGTGCTAAAGTGGCAAAAGGAGTATCAACAATCATGAAACAAAGACCACAAATGCTTGAGGAAGTGGAAAAGTTGTTATTAATTTGGATACACAACAAGGAGTTAGCGGGTGATAGTGTTCAGAGGCCATCATTTGTGAGAAAGCACGAAGACCTTGTAAAGAAAACCCCTGGAACGAGTGCTGATACGAAAGACTTTAAGGCAAGCAGGGGATGGTTTGAGAAACATAAGAAAAAGAAGCGGTATTCATAGTGTTGCAAGGCACAGGGAGGCAGCCAGCTCAGACAAACCAGCGACTGAAAGATTTATTGAAGAATTTAAAGACTTTGCAGAAGCTGAGGGATACCTATTGCAACAGGTGTTTAATTGTGATGAGACAGGACTATTCTGGAAAAGATTGCCTAAGAGGACATACATTACCAACGAGGAAAAAATCATTGCCCGGACAAGCCTATGAAAGATAGGTTTATGCTTGTGCTGTGTTCAAATGCGAGTGGCGATTTGAAAATTAAACCCTTGCTTGTGTATTATTCTGAAAATCCAAGGGTTTTCAAACAGTATAAAGTGCAGAAAAACCAAATGTGTGTGATGTGGAGGGCTAATAAGGCATGGGTGACTAGGATTTTTTTTTCGGAGTGGGTGAATGAAGTGGTGTGCCGTGCCATAGAAAAATATCTGCAGGAGATACATTTGCCACTCAAGGCCTTACTTCTCCTCGACAATGCTCCTGCTCATCCTCCAGGCTTGGAAGATGAATTGTTGCACAGATACAGTAAATTTCTCACAGTAAAGTTCCTTCCTCCTAACACCACTCCTCTAATTCAGCCTATGGACCAGAAAATCATAGCGAATTTTAAGAAACTTTATGAAAGGGCACTTTTCCGGAAATGATTTGAAGTGACTGAAGCCACAAACCTCACCCTCAAAGAGTTCTGGAAACACCATTTTAACATTTGTAGTGCTTTAAAACTCGTTGACAAAGCCTGGCAAGAAGTGACTCAAAGAACCCTGATCTCTGGCTGGAGAAAATTGTGGCCTGAATGTGTGACAGAACTAGACTTTGATGGGGGTTTGAGCCAGTAAATGATGTGCCTATTGTTGAGTAAATTGTTACTCTGGGCCGGCAAATGGGCATGGAATTGGATGGTGATGATGTGGAGGAGTTGGGGGAAGAACACAATGAAGAACTGACCACCGAAGAACTCCAAGCCCTTCAACAGGAACAGCAAGAAGACCCAGCTGAGGATGTTTCTCCAGTGGAGGAGGATGAGGCAGCAGCGAATGTCCCTTCCGCAACCATTAAGAAGTTTTGTCAGATGTGGGAAGAAATGCAAACTTTTATTGAAACGACTCACCCAGAGAAAGCTGTAGTAGACCATTGCCTTAATCTTTTCAATGACAATGTGATGCCTCACTACAGAGACATCTTGTGAAGAAGGGAAAAACAATCATGAATGGACTGCTTTGTTGTGAGAAAATCGAGCAGTGAGCCATAACCAGGACCTAGTGGTATGCAGGCAAAACGTGCCAGAGAATGCACTCCAGAGAGGTTCTCACTGTCTGATGTTATAATGGAAGGGGACTCCCCTTCCAAACAGTAACACCTCTCCTCCTCCCCCCTCCTCACCATCTTCCATATGCCAACAGCAGTCATCAGCAAGGGTAAGTAATAACTTGAACATAGTTTTGCAGTGTAGATTTTGATGAATTAGGTATAAAATTAATTTGAAGTGAGGTTTTTGGGTAGTCAGGAATGGATTAGTTCATTTCCCATTATTTCTTATGGGGAAATTAGCTTTGGTTTACAAGTTTTCGGGTTATGAGTTGTCTCCAGGAACGGACTAAACTCTCAAACTGAGGTACCCCTGTATTAGGCTAATCAACTAACATTTTACTATTCAGTTTGACCACATCATACACCAGTCGCAACATAATCATACTGGTGTATGTGTGGTTATAACAAGCCCACCGTCTTGTTCTTCGCCAGAAAAAAAGGAGACGGCTGCAGATGAACAAAACATCCACCCGATCCAAAATAGCAAAAGCCTCTGCGTCGAAGGAGAGCATGAAGCTCCCGACCCGACCCCCCAGAGGCCAAAGCCAACAAGAACAAAGCTTTCTGGAAACAACTTAGATCGAAGAGGCCACCATGAACCGAGGAGAAGAAAGAAAGGAGAGCACCCAGTCCAAAGACCAGGATGGCTCATGAGCAGGCTAGAGGTGGAAAAAGACAGGAGAAAGCTTACGAAATGAAGCCAAAGTGACATCCACCCAGAACGCAAGCTGGAACAGCTCAACTGGTGCTGCACGATACGAGGCAACAGTATTCTTCATAAGATGTCTGTCTTGAAAGAGCCAAGAAAGAAAAGTCAACAAAACATGATCTGAGACTGAAGACAATCTATACAGTGAAAGGAAATGGTGAAAAGATTGCCAAGAGACTTCATACTGTCGTCGAGAAGACCGCAGGTGGGACATCATGAGAGAAGCCACCTGGTCACCATACAGATGGTAATAAACCCGCGTCAGAAACTCCAGACACGAAGCGCAGAAGAGTAGAGCGAATCAGTAAAGTACCTCACTGGTCCAATCTGCTGAAAGAGGAACTGTGGAAAACACACCGGGTTTGGACACTGAGCAAGCAGCGCCTGAAACCAAGGCAGGGCAGAATACCATGGGGCCAGAAGGAAAACCCTTCCCCGACAGGACTCGAGCTGAGCCAGAATCCAAGCAACAGCTGAACTGGAGGGGGGGGGGGGAAGGTACAGGAAACCCTACCTCGACCAGTCCTGCCAAAAGTGTTTTCCTTGAAGGCCTCGCAGTCGGGGAAGGGTGCCACATATACGGGGGAGACACCTCGACCACGCCGACGTGAAGAGGTTCACCTTCAGAGGCCTGTATGTTCAGCAGAGTCAACTGAATGAGTTGGTGTCGACCATCCATTCCGTGGACAGGGGAATGAACTGCGACAGGCCATCCACAAGGACATTGGATACGCCATGGATATGAACGGAGGGCTAAACTTCGAGAACTCAGAAGAGCCACTCAAAGTGACCACCCCCAAAGAGCCATGGACCACAGAGATCCCCGCGGTTCAGGCAATGAACCACTGGAGTGCAGTTTGAACGGAATTGGATCGAGGAGCCCCCCAGCGAGCCGAATCAGACGCAGTGTAAGCCACACTGTCGCAAATTCCCACACCATACTGTGAGCCCAACTGAAGGACAGAGCCCACCGCTCGTGACTGGCTTGGTGAGCACTAGGCACAAAACCTCGGCTGAGAGAGAAGGCATCCGTAAACACATCGAGGCAGGGAACCAAGGCACCGAATCCAGAACAGCCCAAAGAGGAAACTGGCAACATGTAAGATGTGTGAAAATACGAGGTACCAAATTCAGCCCGTAAGGAAGGCAATGAAAACAGTAAGCCTGACGCCCCACCACATAACCTAACCAGTCCCTGAACCCCAGATGAATACGGACATGCCAGTACGCGTCTCAGAAGTCCAGACACACCATCCAAGAACCCGGCTCCAAGAGAGGCTGGACCAGGGACAGAGTAGTCATACAAGGAATTCAGGGGTTCAGACGGGACAAGTATAGAATGAACCTCAGATCCTCACAGTCCCATTTTGGCACTGGACATAGGCGGGGAAACCCACCTATGGATGGGTGGGTAAACCCACCTATGGGGGATGAGGTTGTTTCGACCACACCTAAGCGCACCCACTCCAGGATGACCTGATGAAGCGAAGGGGAAGAAACCTGTCCCGCCAGCCCCGAATCCCCTGCAGGGGGAGGAGCAGCCCAATGCCACTGTGGGCCGGAAGACACGACCTGAAACGCCCACGAATCATGGGACCAAGCACGGGCAAACAGAGCCAGTCGTCCCCCCCCCCTAATGCCCTGTCAATGGGGCGACCCGTGAAAGGGCCAGTGACCCTTCCGAAAATCCAACCTACGTGCAGAGCAAACATAGCGCAGACCAGACGAAGATGGGGTCTAGAGCAAACGCCGGCTCAGAAACTGGCACCAAAGACCTACCTCGACCAGCAGATGCCAGAGCCTTGGCACGACCTTGCCAGGAAGTACAAAAATGTGCATCCCAGACAACCAGCATATCCGAAAGAGGGCCACAACTAGCAGAAGCCTGGAGAAACTGACACACAACTGAATCCGCAAACAACAGCAAACAAAATGGAGATGAAAACCTAAGAGCCAGGGGCCCAAGTAGAATCCACAGAGAGCGAGGGACAGCCTGCCGACACGTGGGGCAAGAGGCATAAAACAAGGACACCGCTTCCCAGAGAATAAGTGCAAACAGTTTAAGCAATGCCGCCGATGACCCAGCAGCAAACTCCTTCACAAGTCAGTCTGAAGATAGCTCGAGAAGGAAAATGAAGCAAAGGACTGAAGCCAAATGCCTGCAAGCGCGATTATCTTCTGCAGCCAAAGCAGCCAAAAGGGAAGCAACCCAGATGTGCAACTGGAGCACACAACCGCACAAGGAAGCACAGGGGCATACAGGCATGCATTAAGATGCTTAAATACACTTCCTAAGTACACTTGCAACACCGTAGTGAACTCCAGCCACTCAAGCAAGCGGTAACAACAGAACGTAAGCCATACCCCAATGAAAAAACCCAGCGTTGAATGTAATGAAACGCCATTTTCTGGGTGAGTCCGGGAGGCTCCCTGGAGCTTACCATTGTGATATGCTAATGTCAGACTTTGGCATCAGTCATGTGTACAGAGTTCTTATGGGCCTACCGGGGCCCACAAGCCAGAACCTGGCCCCCTCAGAGAGGCAAGGGGAGCAATGGCCTATAGAAACCCCCTTGTGGTTGGAAGCATTCTATGTCTGCCATCGACCGGGTTGGGCACCCAGAAAGGTAGGCGTCCCAAAACAAACCCCTATTCTGGTCAAAATTGCAACCAAAAGCCGAACGAGTGGATAGAACTCCCCAAACAAAAACGAGCAAACTAGTATGACGTCATTCGTCGTCGCGCCACTGTCTGCGCAGCCCCCCTCCCAGGGGGGGGAGAAGGGGCAGCCCCAGACCTACCGCGCTGGCGATCCACACCCCAGTTCTGAGGCTGGATGTCAAAAACACGCGAAAAAAAACGCCGACCGAAGGGAGGGAGGGATGCCGGGGAGCCTCCGGGACTCAACCAGAAAATGGCGTTTTACTACATTCAACGCTGGTTTTCTGGGGGGAGCCCCTATGGCTCCCCCCGGAGCTAACTACCCACAGAGGAAGGAATAGGGACTTACCCGGGAGGCGGTTGCTGCTCACTCCTCAACCCGAAGTCGAGACAACTGGCTGCATCCGCCGACCCAAAGTGACACAGGCCCGACCGGGCCCAGGAACGTTTAGAAGGTAACGAGCAACCAGGACCCTGTTCGACCGCCAAAATCCCCGCGCCTGAATGTCAGCCCAGGACATATTTGCCAAAGACGGCGGCAAGAGTCGCAAACTTGCGGACGTCATGGGCACGGGGATAGACCACAGGCTGGCTAGCGCTAATAACCCTGCGGACGACCTGGGAGACCCGCACCCTCGAACAGGGAAGAAGGGAAACCGGATCGACCCACAGCGCATCCACGGACACAGAAGCCATGGTGCGCAAATAACGGCGGAGAGCCGCAACCGGACACAAAACATGATGCACCCCCAACCGAACCAATCAAGCATCAACAACCCATGGACCCCTCCGGAATGCAGCAGTCTCATTCTTCGCCAGAAAAGAAGGAGAAGGCTGCAGACGAACAAAACGATCACCCCGACCGAAGGAGCAGAAACCTCTACGCCGGAGGAGAGCATGAAGCTCACCCACCCGACCCCCAGAGGCCAATGCCAACAGGAAAAGAGCCTTTGAAAAACAATCCGGAACCAAGGGGGCCACAACAAACTGAGGGGAAGAAAGAAAAGAGAGCACTCTGTCCAAAGACCAGGACGGCTAAGGCGGCGTATGAGCAGGCCGGAGGTGAAACAACGCCCAAGACAGCTTGCGAAACAGCGCAAACGTGACATCAATACCGAATGCAAGCTGAAGCAGCTCCGCCAGCGCCGCACGATATGAGGCGACAGTGTAAGGCATAAGATGACGATCCTGGAACATCCAAGAGAGAAAGGACACCACCACCCTAACCGAAAGGGAAGTATAACGATGAAGACGTAAGAACCGGAAGGACCGCCATGAAACTTCATACTGCCGCCGAGATGAAGCCCGCAGCTGGGACACTAATAAGGAAGCCACCTGATCACCATAGAGATGATGATAATCTCAAGTAAAAAATACCATACGCGAAGACTCGAGGAGAAGATTGAACCAGCCACGTGACGTACTGGGCCGATCTGTAGGAAGAGGTGGAGCCACGGAAAAACCTCCGGGTTCGGACACCGAACATGCAGCGCCTGAAACCACGGCTGGGCCGGCCACCAAGGGGCCAAGAGGACAACTCTCCCCTGGTTAATCTCTAAGCGAGTCAGGACCTGGAGCAACAGCTGAACCGGGGAAAAGAGGTACAGGAACCCCCACCTCGACCAGTCCTGCCGAAAGGGGTCGACCCCAACGGCCTCGCAGTCGGGAAAGGGCGCCACATACAGGGGAAGGTGCCGCAACCACACCGACGCGAAGAGCTCCACCTCGGGGCAACCGAACGTCCAGAAAAGCAAATGGAAGGAGGCAGCATCGACCGTGCATTCTGTGGAGAGGGGAACGAAACGAGACAGGCCGTTGGCCAAGAAGTTGGACACACCCCGCACGTGAATGGCCAGGAGAGCCAAACCCCGAGAACTCAGCAGACGAGCCACCCAAAGCGACCAGCTCCAAAGATCCAAGGACCGCATCGAAACCCCCCCGGTTCAGGCAATGAACCATAAGAGAGCAGTCCGAATGGAGCCAGATCATCAATCCGCGGGTGACCCGAACCCTCTGAAGCGCAAAGCACACTGCTGCGAACTCCCGAACAGTGCTGTGGACTCGACGAGCCCCTCAGAAACAGGCGCAAGCGTGACCGCAGTCGGAGGAGAAACTCTGGAGGAAGAGACAAGGAAGCGGTCTGAGTGTCCCACACAAGACCGAGCCACGACCGAACCTGGGAAGGCACCAGATGGGACTTCCTCCAGTTCACCAAGAACCCGAACCCGGCGAGCTGGAAAAAAAAACAAATCCCTGGCTAGCAGACAACTGGACTGGCTGGGAGCCCAAACCACCTAGTCATCGAGGTAGACAACACACGAACATCTAAAAGACGCAGACGGGTCACGACGACCCGCATAAGGCGTGTGAACATGCGAGGCGCCAGATTCAACCCGAACGGGAGACAACAAAAGCGATAACCTTGACGCCCCACAACAAAACTGAGCCAGTCCCTGAATCCCGGATGAATCGGACATGCCAATAAGTGTCCCGGAGGTCCAGGGACACTATCCAAGAACCCGGCTCCAACAGGAGCCGAACCTGAGACAGCGTAGTCATCCGAAAGGAGGGACAATGAACCCAGGGATTCAGACGGGACAAATCCAAAATGAACCTCAGGTCCGCACAGTCCCGTATCGGCACTGGAAACAGACGGGAAACCAATCTGAGGGACGACGTCATTTCAACGACGCCCAAGTGAACCCAATTCAAGACGACTCGACGGAGTGCAGGAGGAGAAGCCTGCCCCGCCAGCCTCAACCCCCCCGAAGGAGGAGGGGCCACCCAACGCCACCACAGGCAGAAGGAAACGACCCAAAATGCCCACAAATCATGGAACCAGGCGTGAGCGAACAGCGCAAGCCTTCCCCCCACCGCCCCGTCAATAGGGGGAACCGCAAAAGGGCCGGCGCCCGTTACGAGACCCAGAACCCCGCACAGGGCGAACACCGAGCCAACCAGCCAAAGGCAGGTCCGAAAGCGGAGCCAAGCTTGAACTTGGCACCAGTGGCCTACCACGACGAGAGGAACCCCGAGCCCTGGCACGACCCCTCCGGGTAGGCCTGCCTAGAGACCCCCAGAGAACCAACATGTCCGACATCGGACGGCAACTAGCCGAAGCAGCCCGAATATACTGTGCTATGGCCACAGGAGCAAAAAATAGAGGACAAAAGGGTGAAGATATCCTAAGAGCCAGGGCCCAGACCGATTTCAGTAAGGAGGCAAGCACCGCCTGTCGACACGCAAGCCGGAAAGCGTAAAACTGGGCAACTGCATCCCACAAGATCAGCGCAAACAGCTTGAACAAAGCAGCCGACTCTCGAGCACCCGAGCCCAAGACACTGGACCCCGGAGCAGCCCCGAGCACCCCCACATAGTCCCCAAGCCAGTCCGAAGACAGCTCCAGGAGGGAAAAGAAGAGCAAGGCTGAAGCCAAGAGGCCCCTGGCGTGCAAATCCTCAGCCACCTGTGCAGCCGAAAGGGAGGGAACCTTCACATACAGCTGCAGAACGCCAACATCCCGGGAAACGGCAGGAGCAAACAAGCACTCATTGAGGTGCTCAAGGACGCCACCCAGGAAAACCTGAACCTCAGTCGAAACCTCACGCCACTCAAGTGTGTGGAAATGACAGAAAGGATGCCAGGCCTCCAAGACAAAGACAGGACAGTCCGCCAGCCAGGACGACTCCGGAACCTCGTAACGGACCCAGAAAGAGAATGAAGTCCCAAACCTGAAAGACGACTGATCCATCATCGCCAAGGCTTAATCCGGGACATGCAGGAGGTAAGCCGCTAGGGTCGCCCGCACCGCAGACGGTTGGATGCGGGAAGCCGAAAACCTCTGGAAAGACGGAACCGCCACATCTGAGGGGACACGGAACCGAACCCAGGGAGGGGCAGACACCAAATCCAAGTCGTACTACGCAGAGGGGGGAAAAGAGAACCCCACTTCTTGTAACAATAAGCCCCGCTCCGAGGGTTGAAAAACCCAGGCGGGGTCCAGCGGGGTCTAGCGGGGCCCAAGGCCCTTAGTCAGCCCCTCTCTAGCCCCAGGATCCCCCTCCTTGGGAACTGGGAGCAGAGTCCCCCAAAGCACCGGCCCCTAAAGAAAAAGCCGGCGCAGCCGAGTAAGCCGAACAGAAGGGGGCCCACTGGTCAGACCCCGAAGTTTCGCCTGGGAGATTGACTCGAAGGCCTCCGTCGCCACACTAGAAGAGGTATCCCCAAGACCGTCTGAGACTCAAGACCATCTAAACCCTGCCCCAACTCTGAAACCCTCAGACGTTTCAGAGCCGAAAGCAGGGGAGGAGGGAGACTAGAACGAACCACCGAAGGGAAAGTACGAGGGGGCGCGGACTGAACCAGGGTCAAAGCGACCCCCACCCCAAAGTCCGGGTCCCTATAGGTAAAACAGGGCAGCCTTGGGGCATCCGGGTGAACAACCAACCGAGCGCGTTGCAACAGCCGAAAGCGTACATGCAACACCTGTGCCGCCTGTACCCATAGGAGATCATCATTAGACTGGGTAAACTGAGTCACCAGCAAGCAACAGAACTCTCAGGACTCAGGGTCGAAAGTGTCACCGACCCAACAGGCAGCGTGACAGAGGCAAAAACTGTGAGGGTCACCCTAAGTCAAGGGGACGAGCAACCCTTGAACTCGCACGAAGCGAGGGGGGGGAACTCTGGGGAAACATCTATTGGATCCACACGTCCCCTTGGGGATTCCCAGGGTCCTGAGCATTTACCAAAAGGGACTCACGCCAAGGTAATCCCAGGCAGGGTACTGCTAACCCGGCGCCCACAACTACCAAACAACTATCTATAAGCTGAACCCCAGGAATGTGTACACTCATGGGGACCTAACAGGGGGCTCCACCAGAAAAAATCATACACAGGTCAGACACAATTGGGAAAGCAAGGCGCCCCTCCCCCCCAAGGCAAAAACAAAAAGAAAACAAAACCCCGCAAGAGGACAACTTACCCAAAGGAATAGAGCCGGCCATTGTGAGTGGTAAAAACAAGCTGCGCAGCATCCTGTGCCTCACCAGTGCAAACTGCCTCTTACCTTAAGGTAAACAAGGAAGACAAAACCCCCAAGCACCCAAAGGGCGACTGAAAAACCGAGCAGTAATACGGCCTAGCAGAGGCAGGTCCCGAGGAGCTTGTGGAAGGTAGCCTCAAACCCCAAGGGTAGTACTTACAGAGCACCTAGGGACGAGAACCCTAGGCGCATGCAGCCCGAGTACCGTAGAGTAACTCCTGGCTCTCGCACCCCTCGAAGACAGCCACCACACTCTAAGCACAGTGCTGGCTGTGTGCTGCCCCCTCCTCCTCCCGGGGATGGGGGAGCTGCGCAGACAGCAGTCATGATCGTTTGACGATCATGTGAAGTCATGATCGTTTGCTCATTTCGTTTAGGGGAGTTCTATCCATTTGTTCGGCTTTTGGTAGCAATATTTTCACCAGAATATGGGTTTGTTTTGGGATAATTACCTTTCTGAGTGCCTGACCCGGTCAATGGAAGACATAGAATGCTTCCAACCACAAGTGGGTTTCTATAGGCCATTGCTTCCCTTGCCTCTTTAGAGGGGGGGGGCCAGGTTCTGGCTCGTAGTCCCCGTAGGCCCATACACATGACTGATGCCAAAGTCTGACATTAGCATATCAGCCTAGTAAGCTCCGGGGAGCCAAAGGGCTCCTCCCAGAAATATATACTTTACATATACTGTATATAAATGTACTATATTAGTAAAGTGAAGTAAATATATGAGTACTTTTTGGATTGATCAAATGAATAAAGTTTTTGTTTATACTGTTCAACCCATTCTTGTAGACTGACCAACTAGTTGCTTATTGCTGACAAAGCAGCGGAACTCATGAGCTGGGTTGATCTCCATCCACCCACGGAGGACCAAGCAGTAGTCAACACTTGTGTCTGCCTCATTAGCATCATCACAGTCCTAAAATATTAGAGAAACAAATGATAATGAATAGTGAATAACAATGAGTAACTTGAGCTCAAGACATTTCTTCTGAAAAATACAAATAATTTTCCAGGAATGATTACTGAACTGAACAATATAATTACAGAGGAAAATTTTAAGATGAATCATTTACAATTAACTTTAAATCAAGATTCAATATTTTCAACAATAAGGAGCATATTCTTAACACAAATTAACAATTAATTAAAATAAAGAGTGAGATCATAAGATATTTACAAATATGTACATATCTTAAAATCAATGTTAAAACAAATGTACATTATATTCAAGTTCATAAATGTATGACACCCAGGCACATAGACAACACACACACACCAACTCAAGACATACACAAAGTCAAGATGGGCTGCACAGTTTTATATTGTCTGATATATTCCCTTTGAATACACATGTAAAATTATAATTCTCAATGTTGGGGGACAGGAAGACTGTACCTAGGCTTGCAGAGGTCCTCATAGGTCAACTACTAATCTTCCCCAGGATGCAACCTGCAACAGTCAACCTGTCCCAGGGATCAAACCAAGGATTCTCAATCAAGGATTCTCCTCGTGCCTCTCTGAGGAGGGCCAGGTTCTGGCTCATAGTCCCCAGTAGGCCCTAGAACTCCATGTGCAATGACTGATGCCATGGTCTAATACATTCTTATCAGCCCAGTTAGCTCTGGGGAGCCCATGGGGCTCCCCCTCCCAGAAATTATGAACACATATAATAATAAATCAATAATCTCTCAAGTTATTTTTAATTGTCTTTAAATCTGATAAGAAATTAATCCAAGATCTTAGCATAACTCATGCTGAGTGAAGGGAACTCTGAAGATTAATTACTAAAGATTCAGATTTAGTAATTAGCATTCTGATTTTAATGGTTGCAGTTATTACAATTTATAATCAATTGCAGATAACTATTGACAGGAGAAGAGTTTCACTTCTTGTATAGTATATATATTAAATGGATGCTGATAGCACCACCTATAACTAATCTCATTCACTCAACTTTTTCTACACATTCTACCCCTTCTTCCTTTTTTACTTAGTCTACACTTCATCCCCTTTCTTTTTTACACTTTCAATTTCCCTAAACTCTCTTCTTCACTCTCACCCATTCCTCCTTACCCTTCCCTCTCCATCTCCTTCCCTCTATTGTTTATCTGTTATTCCACTCCTATTATTACAATAGTGGCAGTTTCTCTTTTCCTCTCCAGCTCTGTTTTCTATTTTGTTTATTTCTTCTTCATTATCTATGATATTCTTTCTTTTCTCTGCTACAAGTCTATAGACTGGGCTAATACAGTTCGGAACACGGGTGCATACAGCTTAAGCAAAGAAGTCATCAATGCCACAGTGGAAGCCCAGGCCCCTGCACCAGGTCCAGAGCCAAGCCTGGCAGACATCCAGGCTTAGTGTGCTCCTCAACATCCTGACAGAGCCACTCTAAGTGGAGCTCCATGAGGGACCAGAAACTGCATGACTGAGGCTAAGTGTAAGTGCACCCGAAAGTCCTCCACCATGAAGGCTGCTGACAGCAAAGGCACTTGGGCAAGGAGCTGTACCAAGTCCACATTCCTGAGAATGAGCAGGAGCAAATGGGCAATCATTTAATAGCACAAAAGAAGGGCTGCCTAGAAACACATTCACCACTTCACACTACTCAAGCATGCGGCAATGACAAAAGTCAGTGCCAAGTCTGGAATGACCAAAAAGAGAGGGCTGTCTGCTAACCAGGACAACTCCAGAACCTCATAATGCACCTAAAAGGGAAAAGACAACCCAAACCTCAAAATAGGTAGGGTTCATCAAATAGGCCAACTCTAGATGGTGCAGGAAGTACTAAAGAGATTCTCACAAGCTACTTACAGAGGTATAAGATGAAGGAAACCTCTAGAAGGTTGGTTCCAATGGGCCTAGTAACACACAGACACAAACATTAGGGGGAGCTGCATTCAAATCAAACTCATACAAGGAGCAACCCGTCCTCGACTCAAGTCCATTACATCCAGCAGTCAACCCCACAGATGCATTCATAAATTTTAGCATGCTGTTCATTCAAAACAGGAATTTTCTCAGATATAAATTAATATTATAATATAATAACATATTGTGCATATATAGGCATTAGTTAGGTTAGGTTAGGTGTTTAGGTTCTGTTGGCGATTATCTATATTTGTAGTACGTGGGTAGAGCATTTACAGTGTTGTGGTTCGAACAAAATTCGTCAGTAAAGCACTTGTTCTGAAAATGTTCGAACGTCAATAGTTGTGAGTCGTGTGTAAACCATTTTTCATTCATAAACAGGGGGTTTGGCAGGTGTATGAAATCACTTTTGGGTCTTTGTTTGGAGGATGGGCTGCAAGGAGGGAAGGTTGTGGAAATCCCTCTCACTGAAGCAAAAGGCCCTCGTCTGAAGGGATAAAAACCCACCTGGGGTTCAAGAAAACCTAAGGTTCCTGATCCAACTCCCCCATACCCCAGAAACCAGTCATGAAGACTCCAGGGCAGAGCCAGTGTCCACACCCACTATCCAGGATAGAAATGCTAGTCTATGCTGAAAAAAATGC
The DNA here is from genome assembly GCA_020271785.1 of Procambarus virginalis. NCBI lineage: Eukaryota > Metazoa > Arthropoda > Malacostraca > Decapoda > Cambaridae > Procambarus > Procambarus virginalis. The sequence goes on along the minus strand of WNGS01066681.1, from coordinate 1,950,967 downwards.
TGAAAAACTGGGTCTAAAGGAGAAGAATTTATGAAGAGGTGGCTGGAAAGAAGGCCCAGAAATCTTGGTGGGGCCAGCCGGCTCAACACCTGAATCGGAAGGAGCCACCCCTGGATATGACCAAGTCCCATCACAAGTTAAATCCTAACCTGACCCTGAAACACTCCAATGTTTTGGGGGGTCAGAAGCTGGGGTGAAAGATCATATAGAGGGGAAAACCACACCTGAAGGGAAAGGAAGAAGTGGTGCAGATGGAGCCAAGGTAGGAGTTCACCAACACTTCAATTCCGGGTGCCTCAACACAAGGAAGTTCAGCTACGGGGCATACAACTGGGCACACAACTAGACCGCTGCAGGTGGGCAAAATGAACTTGCAGTAGCTGCCTGATATACCCTAACTTGATTTGGAGTGTTAGATATAAGTGCCACATGGAGAGTGTACACCCCACAACTCACAGCCATAGGTGATTTTAACTTAAAAAAAACAGCATGGTGGAGGCAGGACAAATTACTGTTGCCCTGTGGCATAGACAACAAACAACCCTCAAGTTCGCACGAGAAGAGAACAGGTTCAGAGGGCATATCCACTGGCCACACTGAACCCATAGGGGTTTCTAGGTACTGAAGGGTAAACCAAACAAGATGCCTAAGCACTATGGATATTATGCCAGACCTAAAAGTAAGCCGACACAGCTTGGGCTACACGGTTGTAAAAGCTGATCTAAGCCGACCTCTCATGTATGGTCTTTTTTCCATCACCTAGCATGATATGCAAATACGGGACACTGGCTATTAGTTTAAAGCCTCCTTCTATGTATACTGACACTACATTGGCTGTCTTTCAACTCTTTGGTACTTCTTTTGTTTCCACTGACTAGTTACATATTAAAATAAGTGCCCAGTACAAGGCTTCTGCAATTTCTTTTAGTATCCATGGTCATACCTTACCTGGTCCCACGACTTTAGTCATACCCAGCTCCAACAGGAACACCCTTATTTCTTCTTTGGTTACCTCAGAGCCCTTCAGTGCTGCTTGCTTTAATTCTATCCTCTTCATCTTAGGAATGGTTCTTTGCTCTATTACAGAAACCTCCGAACTCTTCACTGTAACTATAACTGTACATTTATCCACTATGATCAATTAAGAGTATAGCTAGAGCAACAGCAAATATGTGGCCTCTATGCAAGCTGCTGAGAACACTGTAGCAGAGAAGATGCTGACAGTAACTCTCCCCACCAGTGATAATATAGAACAGTTTGGGGGGGATTCTGTGGGCGAGTGTGGGAGGGGGCAAGTACGAGAGGGAGCAAGATCAAGCAAATGATCAAGTCTCAAACCTTGAACGGGGAGGTTAAGTCATGAGTGACGAAGTTGCTGCTTTTCAGGAGAAGGTAAACATCCCCAGGGGTGCAACATCTTAGAGAATTGTTCAGAGCAATCCATGCAGCATCCTGCAATACAAATCATTGAATAAATACATGCAAAGTACAAGCATAAAAACTAAAAAACCAGCGTTGATTGTAATGAAAAGCCATTTTCTGGGTGAGCCACGGAGGCTCCCTGGAACTTATCGGGCTAATGTATGTTATATTAGACCGGGACATTAGCTAAGGAGTTCAGACCTACCAGGGACCAGCGCCAGAACCTGGCCCCGTCAGAGAGGTTTCAGGGAGCAATGGCACTGGAAAACCCTCTTGTGGTTGGGGTTTTCCTTATCTGCCATTGACCGGGGTCAGGCACCCAGAAAGGTAGGCATGACAAAACAAACCCCACATGGTAAAAAGCCAAAACAAAAAACCGAACAGAGGTAGAAACTCCCTACTATCCCAAGGAAACAAGCAAACAAGCAAACATCACACTTTACTGCCGCGCCGATCGTCCGCAGCCCTCCCCGCCCCAAGAGGGGGAGGGGGGAGCCCCGGACCTACCACGCCAGCTGCCAAGCTTCAGTTCGGAAGCTAAGCTTCAACCAACACGAAAAAAACGCCAACCGGTGGGAGGGAGGGTTGCCAGGGAGCATCCGGGGCTCACCCAAAAAATGGCGTTTCATTACAGTCAATGCTGGTTTTTTGTGGGGAGCCCCTATGGCTCCCTGGAGCTTCATCCTCAAAGAAAAGGAAAACAAAGGGCTAACCCGGGAGGCGGCCACCACAAACTCTGCAACGCGAAGCAGAGACAACAGGATGCAACCTGCGACCCAAGGCAACAAGAACGCACAGGAGCAGACGCGCATAAAGAATGAGCGGCCAAGAACCTATGCGACCCTCAATTCTCTGTGCCCGAAATGAGCCCTAGACGTCACCAACACAGCAGCAAAACCTGCAAACGTCCGAACAACACGGGTGCAAAGACAGACCGCAGGCTGGAAGACTGAAAAACTCTGCGGACGACCTGGGAGACCCGAGCCCTGAAACAGGGAACGAGGGGAACCGGATCAAACCAAAGCGCATCCCCACACACTGTACGCAGGTAATGGCAAAAAGCGCAACCGGACAACACAGGACGCACCCCCGGCCAAACCAATCAAGCATCAATAACATAAGACCCCCTCCGGAAAGCAGCCGTCTCGACCATCGCCAGGAAGGAGAAAGGTTCCACACGTACAAATCTACCACCAGTACCAAAGAGCAGAAACCTGAACCGAAGGGGCTACCACAAACTGAGGAGAAGATAAGAAGGCACCCTGATCAAGGACCAGGACGGTGCAGGCGACACATGAGCAGGCCGGAGGCGACACAAAACACGAGAAAGCATACGAAACGGGGCAGATGTGACGTCCACCCCAAATGTAAGCTGGAGCGGCTCCGCCAGCGCCGCACAAAACGAGGCAACAGTAAGAAACATCAAATAACTGTAGTCCTAAAAACCCAAGAAAGGGCAAGACAACCCAATGCAAAAGAGAAGACAATGTACAAAGAGCAAGAAAAAGTGCATAGAAACACCAGGAACGTCATACTGTCGCCAAGACGAAGCTCGCAGGTGGGACACTGTCAACAAGGCCACCTGAACACCACAGAGATGGTGATACCCGCGTCAAAATACCAGACACGAAGAGCCGAGGAGAAGGCCGAACCAGTCACGTACAGGACCAATCCGACCTGCCGAAAGAGGCAGAGCCGCGGGAAAACGCCCCGGGTTCGGACAACTATCAAGCAGCTCTGAAAAGAAAGCTGGGCCGGCCACCAAGGAACCATAAGGACTGCTCTCGTGGGATTGGCTGCAACCGAGCCAGAACCGGCAACAGCTGGACCGGGAGAAGAGGAACAAGTACCCCTACCTTGACCAGTCCTGCCGAAAAACATCCAACGTGAACACCTCGCAGGTGGGTAAGGGCGCCACATAAAATGGGCGACACCTAGACCACGCCGACTCGAAGACGTCCATGGCCAGGAGTCCATACGTCCGGCAGAGCCAACGAAACAAGTCGGCGACGACTGGCCAATCCGCGAACAGAGGAATGAACCGAGACAGCTGTCCGCCAGGACGCAGGACACACCCCCGGACATAAATCTCACGGTTAGCTAAACCCTGAGAATCCAGCAAACGAGCAACTCTAAGGAACCAACCCCAAAGGTCAACACCTAAGAGAATCCCTGTGGTTCCGGCAAGAACCGCCAGAGAAAAGTCCGAACGGAGCTGAATGGTAGAGCACCGAGTGACCCAAACCCTCCGAAGCGCAAACCAGACAGCCACGAACTCCCAAACCGTGCTGGGAGCCCAATGGAGGGACAGACTCCACCATCCCCGGCTGACCTGGTGAGCACTGGTCTCAAAGCCCCAGCCGAGAGACGGCCCATCCGTGAACACATCGAACGAAGGCTCGGGGAGGTGCCAAGGCACAGAACCACGAAAACCCCAAAGAGGAAGCTGGTGACGCAGCACCAACACAAGATCCCCGGAGGAACGAACGCAACGATTGCAAGTGGCGGAAGGGGAGTCTCCGAAGGAACCAAACANAAAACAGCAGCAAGAGTGGCATCATGGGCATGAGGTTAGACCACAGGCTGGCAAAACTTAATGACATTGCAGTCAACCTGAGAGATACAGGCCTTAGAACAAGGAATCAAGGAAACAGGATTGATCCACAAAGCATCCACCAAGGTAGAATCAGTGGGACAAAGGTAGCGACATAGAGCCACCACCGGGCACAGTAAACAATGAATTCCTGGTCTAACCACCCAAGCATCGAAAAACAAAGGATCCCTCTGAAAACCAGCCAACTCATTCTTCACCAGTAAAGAAAGAGCCGGCTGCAGATGAACAAAACACCCACAAAGGGCAAAAAAACAAAAAAAAAAGGGACAACAAAAAGAGTCTTTCAAAAAAGAATCCCAGACAATAGGGCACTATTCACCTAGAAGAAAGAAAAACGAGATTGTGGCTCATAGACCAAGCTGGGTCAAGCTGCACGCAGGCAGGATATATGTGTAACAATGTGGGAGAAAATTTACAAAACAACGCCGAGGACATATCAATGCCAGTGCCGCAGAACGAGGCAACATTATTTGGCACAAGATGCTGATAAAGAGATAACCAAAAATAGAATGCAAAAACTGCATGCTTAAAAACCAAAGAGCAATGATGAAGGGAAAGGAAGTGGCAAAAATAGTGCCAAGAAACCAAATACTGTACTGCCACCAAAAAGACAACTGATAGGACTCCAACCTGACTGGGACCTGGAGCAACAGCTGGACTGGGATAAGAGGTACAAAAAACCCCACCATGTCCAGTCCAGCTAAAAGGCATCCACCATAAGGGCCTTGCAATAGGAAAATGGAGCTGCATAAAGATGGGGTCGATTCCATACCAACATAGATATCCATGTCAGGGCACCCGATTGCTTCTCAAAGCTACAGTGTCCAGCTTCAAAGAGCAACAAATCAAACAGTTACCCCCCTTGCCACCTGGTTCAGATAATAAACTACAACGCCAAGTCCAAACAGAGCCAGAGCACAGAGCTCAGTGGGATCTAAATCCTCCTCAGAGCATGCTATATGGCTGCAAACACCTGCACCCAATTCAAAGGGGCGACCAACAACAATGAGTGTCTTGGGGAATGTTGGTCATGAGGCCCATCCCAGAGCCGATGTGTCCATAAGGACATCGGGCGAGGGGTGTGCAAGGTGCCAGGGAACCAAACACTGAAAAGCTTGAAATGGAGGCCACCAACACAGCAGTCTACAAAGGGCAAATGGGGCCCAGTGGTTTTGATGACGGTGAAAGGGGTGGAACTGGAGAAACCAAAACAGAACCTGAAGCCATGCTCTGCCCAGCAGAAAACCACACAAAGTTCTGGCTCTTACACAACTGCTCAAGCAACTGCCTAGTCACACGTGGCCACCTCAACACTAGCAGGCGAAGGAAAGCTCCCAGAGGAAGGAAATGTGTTGCCAACCAAGAATCCCACACATACAGCTTGGACAAAGTCACTGATGATGCCACAGTCGACACCAAAGCATCTGCAACAGACCCAGAGCTGAGTGCCTTAACATCCTTGTGGAGCTATTCAAAGTGGAGTTCCACTAGGGCCAGAAACTGCATACCTTACCTTGAGGTGCTTCCGGGGCTTATCGTCCCCGCGGCCCGGTCATCGACCAGGCCTCCTGGTTGCTGGACTGATCAACCAGGCTGTTGGACGCGGCTGCTCGCAGCCTGACGTATGAGTCACAGCCTGGTTGATCAGGTATCCTTTGGAGGTGCTTATCCAGTTCTCTCTTGAACACTGTGAGGGGTTTGCCAGTTATGTCCCTTATGTGTAGTGGAAGCGTGTTGAACAGTCTCGGGCCTCTGATGTTGATAGAGTTCTCTCTCAGAGTACCAGTTGCACCTCTGCTTTTCAACGGGGGTATTCTGCACATCCTGCCATGTCTTCTGGTCTCATGTGATGTTATTTCTGTGTGCAGGTTTGGGACCAGCCCCTCTAATATTTTCCACGTGTAAATTATTATGTATCTCTCCCGCCTGCGCTCAAGGGAATACAGATTTAGGCTCTTTAGTCGGTCCCAATAGTTTAGATGTTTTACCGAGTGGATTCTAGCAGTAAAGGATCTCTGCACGCTCTCCAGGTCAGCAATTTCACCCGCAGTGAAAGGGGCTGTCATTGTGCAGCAGTACTCCACTCTAGAGAGCACAAGCGTTTTGAAAAGTGTCATCATCGGTATAGCATCTCTAGTGTGAAAAGTTCTTGTTATCCAACCTGTCATTTTTCTTGCAGTTGTGACGGCTACTTTATTGTGTTCTTTAAAGGTAAGGTCTTCCGACATGAGTACACCCAGATCCTTTACATTGCCTTTTCGTTCTATGTTATGATTTGCCTGAGTTTTGTACGTGGTTTCAGTTTTTATATTTTCATTCTTTCCATAGCGCATGAGCTGGAACTTGTCTTCGTTAAACACCATATTATTTTCTGTAGCCCATAGAAAGACCTGATCTACATCTGACTGGAGGTTCGCCGTGTCCTCTATGTTGCCTACTCTCATGAAGATCCTAGTGTCATCTGCAAAGGATGATACAGTGCTATAGGTTGTGTTCTTGTCTATGTCCGATATAAGGATGAGAAAAAGTACTGGAGCAAGCACAGTACCCTGGGGGACTGAGCTCTTAACGGTTGACGGGTTGGATTTTATTTTGTTGACTATTACACATTGGGTTCTGTTGGTCAGGAAATTGTAGATCCATCTGCCTACTTTTCCGGTAATTCCTTTTGAGCGCATTTTATGGGCAATAACACCATGGTCACATTTATCAAAAGCTTTTGCAAAATCTGTGTAAATTACATCAGCGTTTTGTTTGTCTTCCATAGCATCTAATGCCATATCATAGTGGTCCAGCAACTGCGACAGGCAAGAGCGCCCTGTTCTGAAACCATGTTGTCCGGGGTTGTGGAGATGCTGTGATTCCATGTATTTTGTGATCTTACTTCTTAGCACTCTCAAAAATTTTTATGATGTGCGATGTTAGTGCTATCGGTCTGTAATTTTTGCCTCTGCCTTATTTCCTCCTTTATGAAGTGGTGCTATCTCTGCTGTTTTTAGTATATCAGGAATAACGCCAGTATCTAGGCTTTGTCTCCACAGAATGTGAAGGGCCTGCGATAGTGGATAGTGCATGACTGAATTCAATTGAGAGCAACCCCGAAAGTCCTCCACCACAAGGGTCGCCGACAGTAAAGGCACTTGGGCATGGATTGTCACCAAGCTCACATTCCCAGAAAAAAAAAAACAAGCAGTCATTGAGCATCACCAAAAAGGGTCATGCAAAAACACCTGAAATGCTGTTGCCACCTCATGCCAGGATGAATCTAGAACCTTATAATGCACCTGTAATGAGAACACTCCAAATTAAAAAAAAGGGGCGGGGTCTATAATAGAGGTAAATTCTGGGTCACACAGGAGGTACTCAAAAAGAACCTTATGAGTGCTGACAGAGAGAAAGGAAACCTCCAGAAGGACAGACCTGACGGACCTATCGGCACACGGAAAAAAACCCTGGGGAAGCCACATTCTGATCAAATTCATACAAAGAGGGGGATACAAAACCCCTCCCCATAAAGCAAAAGACCTTCACCAGAAAAGATGAAGGTCCAGCTGGGGTCCAAAGAAATCGAAGACTCTTATCCAACTTCCCCAAGCCCCAGGAACCACAAAGGGTCCTGGGCAGAGCCCATGTCCTCGCCAATCTCCCAGGATAGAAAAGCAAAGTCCAAGGGAGTCCAAGGAAGAAGTTTCAGAAGAAGAAAGGGCTGGTTGCAAGGAAAACCTGAAAACCTCAGCAGGACCAGCCACCTTAATTGCTTCTATGCCCGAATTGGGAGCCGCCGCCTTCCAGAGATGGTCGAGCCACATCTTGAGGTAAACCATGCACTCACCAACAAACCCTTGGATGTTTCAAGGTTGGAAGCAGGGGGATGATCAGAGGAAGGGTGATACCTGGTTGATACCTGGTTGATGGGGTTCTGGGAGTTCTTCTACTCCCCAAGCCCGGCCCGAGGCCAGGCTCGACTTGTGAGAGTTTGATCCACCAGGCTGTTGCTTGGAGCGACCCGCAGAGCCACATACCCACCACAGCCCGGCTGATCCGGGACTTCTCTTGGGAAACAGTCCAGTTTTCTCTTGAAGATGTCCACGGTTGTTCCGGCAATATTTCTTATAGTCGCTGGGAGGACGTTGAACAACCGCGGACCTCTGATGTTTATACAGTGTTCTCTGATTGTGCCTATGGCACCTCTGCTCTTCACTGGTTCAATCTTGCATTTTCTTCCATATCGTTCACTCCAGTACGTTGTTATTTTACTGTGTAGATTTGGGACCTGGCCCTCCAGTATTTTCCACGTGTATATTTATTTGGTATCTCTCTCGTCTCCTTTCTAGGTGAACCATGCCCAAAGGGGAAGGAAGAGGAGGTGCGGACAAAGCCACCAATAGCTTTGTCAAAAATGAAGAAGCCGGACAAAGCCAAGGTAGAGTTCACCAACACCATCTATTTCAGGTCCCTAAACATGAGGCAGATCAGCTCTGGGGCATCCAGCAGGACAAACAACCTGGACCATTGAAGACAGGCAAAAATTAACCCATAAAGCAGTACAGTAATCACCATACATGTAAGAGCTTCAACGGGAGGGCCAGAGAAGAGGTTGAGGTTATCTTGAGATGATTTTGGGGCTTAGCGTCCCTGCAGTCCAGTCCTCAACCAGGCCTCCTTTTTGTTGCACATCCCCAGGAAGCAGCCCATAGCAGTTGTCTAGCTCCCAGGTACCAGGTGTTCAGAGGCACTATCCACTGGCCACATTCAACCCGTAAAGGATTTCAAGGGCCTGAAGGGTAAACCATTTGAAGTAGGGTACCTCTAAGTATTCACTGTTGTTATGTATTATTAGAATAATATGTTATTCTCTGAAATTGGTATTGTGTCCAATTCTCTGTGAAATTCATTTTGCAAAACACTTTGAAACTACAGTATTCATTTAGTGTTTCACACATTTCCTGTTCATTCTCTCACAATCTGTTCCCCCATTTTAAACCTCTGGATTTTTTCCTTACCTGCAATTTGCTTTAATAAATTTATAGAATAAACCTGTTTCTGTTTCTTGCATGTCTGTCTTCTTGTACATTTGAGGGTTAGACTGAGAAGGGTAAATCCTGAGAAGGTAAATAATTTGACTCTGGGAGGACCACAATATAAGCCTAACATGTATATACAGCGTATACACACTGGCTGCCTGTTTTCCAACACAATGAAATACAGTATTATTATTGTTAAATGTCACCCTGAAGGGGCTATTCTTATCTTTTTTATATTTGCCTATTCTTCTAAAACAGTGCCATTGTCCTTTGTTGTGAGGCCTTTTCTTAAACCTACTACTACTACTGTACTACTATCTATATGATTTTTACTTATGCTGCTGCTGTTGTCTTAGATGGTATTGCCTTTCCAAACACCCAAAGATTATATGGACTTACTTTTGTCTGCAGTGTATTGTTCTAATTTCCTGCTGGAATCTAGTTCTTTCCTAATTGCTTGCCTAATGTCTGCTTTAATGGGGGGGGGGGAAACAGGATGAACAACACCAACCTGGGAAGGACTTGGAAGCACAGACGAAACCGAAGTCGAAGTGACTAATGCTCCCAAGTCCGGGTCCCTATAACCCAGTAGGGGCAGATGCGGAGCAATTAGTGGAGCAACCAGCCTAGCGTGCTGCAGCAACCAATTACGTGCATGCAACGCTTAAGCCGCCTGTACCCGAACATCAATATCAGTAGAATGGGTAAACTGGAGCACAAGAAAGGAATAATATAAGCACGACTCCAGGTCAAGGTGTCATTAACCCAGCAGGTGGCATGTTAGAGGTAAAACAGGTGAGTGTCACCCTGAGAAAAGGGGGTGACAGAGCTACCTTTGAACTCGCACGAAGCGAGATGGGACCCAGAGGGACACACACATTGGACAATGAGTCCCAATGGGGTTTCCAGAACCTTTAGGCTGACTGGTGAGGGAAGCCCAGGCAAGGTACTGCTAACTGGTTGGCCCAACTACCAAGAGAACAATAAAGCTAAACCACTGTGACATGTACAATCACCGGGACCTAGCAAGAGACCACCAGAAAAACAGAGGGTGGACAATGACCAAGGGCATACCTGGTTGATACCTGGTTGATGGGGTTCTGGGAGTTCTTCTACTCCCCAAGCCCGGCCTGAGACTAGGCTCGACTTGTGAGAGTGATCCACCAGGCTGTTGCTTGGAGCCGGCCCGCAGGCCACATACCCAC
>WNGS01066681.1:1910886-1929617 GCA_020271785.1 Procambarus virginalis | reverse complement strand
GGATGACCCCTCACTGTGACCTTACTAGTCAGGTGGATGATCCCTTAATGTGACCTCATGGTGAGGTAAATGACCCTACTCTCCGACCTTACTGGTCAGGTGGATGACCCCTTGCTGTGACCTTAAGTCAAGTGGATGACCATTTACTGTGACCTTACTGGTCAGGTAGATGACTCCTTACTGGACCTTAATGGTCAGGTGGATGACCCCTTACTGTGACCTTAATAGTCAGGTGGATGACCCCTTACTGGTCAGGTGGATGACCCATTACTGCAACCTTAATGGTCAGGGGATGACCCCTCACTGTGACCTTAATAGTCTGGTGGATGAACCCTTACTGACCTTCTGGTCAGGTGGATGACCTCTCACTGTTATGTTACTGGTCAGGTGGATGACACCTCACTGTGACCTTAATAGTCAGGTGGATGACCCCTACTGTGACCTTAATAGTCAGGTGGATGACCCCTTACTGCGATCTAAATGGTCAGGTGGATGACCTCTCACTGTGACCTTACTGATCAGGTGGATGGCCTCTCACTGTGACGTTACTGGTCAGGTGGATGACCTCTCACTGTGACCTTACTGGTCAGGTGGATGACCTCTCACTGTGACCTTACTGGTCAGGTGGATTACCTCTCACTGTGACCTTAATGGTCAGGTGGCTGACCTCTCACTGTGACCTGACTGGTCAGGTGGATGACATCTCACTGTGACCTTACTGGTCAGGTGGATGACCTCTCACTGTGATCTTAATGGTCAGGTGGATGAGCTCTCACTGTGACCTTACTAGTCAGATTGATGACCCCTACTGTGACCTTAATATCAGGTGGATGACCCCTTAATGTAACCTTAGGGTCAAGTTGATAACCTCTCACTGTGACCTAGTGGTCAGGTGGATGACCCCTTACTGCTATGTAAATGGTCAGGTGGATGAACCCTTACTGGGGTCAGGTGGATGACCTCTCACTGTGACCTTACTGATCAGGTGGATGGCCTCTCACTGTGACCTTACTGGTCAGGTGGATGACCTCTCATTGTGACCTTACTGATCAGGTGGATGACCTCTCACCTTACTTGTCAGTTGGATGACCCATTACTGATCTTACTGGTTAGGTGGATGATCCCTTAATGTGACCTCATGGTGAGGTAAATGACCCCACTCTCTGACCTTACTGGTCAGGTGGATGACCCCTTGCTGTGACCTTAAGTCAAGTGGATGACCATTTACTGTGACCTTACTGGTCAGGTAGATGACTCCTTACTGTGACCTTAATGGTCAGGTGGATGACCCCTTACTGTGACCTTAATAGTCAGGTGGATGACCCCTTACTGGTCAGGTGGATGACCCATTACTGCAACCTTAATGGTCAGGTGGATGACCCCTCACTGTGACCTTAATAGTCTGGTGGATGACCCCTTACTGACCTTACTGGTCAGGTGGATGACCTCTCACTGTTATGTTACTGGTCAGGTGGATGACACCTCACTGTGACCTTAATAGTCAGGTGGATGACCCCTACTGTGACCTTAATAGTCAGGTGGATGACCCCTTACTGCGATCTAAATGGTCAGGTGGATGACCCCTTACTGGGGTCAGGTGGGTGACCTTACTGATCAGGTGGATGACCTCTCACTGTGACGTTACTGGTCAGGTGGATGACCTCTCACTGTGACCTTACTGGTCAGGTGGATGACCTCTCACTGTGACCTTACTGGTCAGGTGGATTACCTCTCACTGTGGCCTTAATGGTCAGGTGGCTGACCTCTCACTGTGACCTGACTGGTCAGGTGGATGACATCTCACTGTGACCTTACTGGTCAGGTGGATGACCTCTCACTGTGACCTTACTGGTCAGGTGGATGACCTCTCACTGTGACCTTACTGGTCAGGTGGATTACCTCTCACTGTGACCTTAATGGTCAGGTGGCTGACCTCTCACTGTGACCTGACTGGTCAGGTGGATGACATCTCACTGTGACCTTACTGGTCAGGTGGATGACCTCTCACTGTGACCTTAATGGTCAGGTGGATGACCTCTCACTGTGACCTTACTAGTCAGATTGATGACCCCTACTGTGACCTTAATGGTCAGGTGGATGACCCCTTAATGTGACCTTAAGGGTCAAGTTGATAACCTCTCACTGTGACCTTAGTGGTCAGGTGGATGACCCCTTACTGCTATGTAAATGGTCAAGTGGATGAACCCTTACTGGGGTCAGGTGGATGACCTCTCACTGTGACCTTACTGATCAGGTGGATGGCCTCTCACTGTGACCTTACTGGTCAGGTGGATGACCTCACACTGTGACCTTACTGGTCAGGTGGATGACCTCTCACTGTGACCTTACTGGTCAGGTGGATTACCTCTCACTGTGACCTTACTGGTCAGGTGGATGACCTCTCACTGTGACCTTACTGGTCAGGTGGATGACCTCTCACTGTGACCTTAATGGTCCGGTGGATGACCTCTCACTGTGACCTTAATGGCCAGGTGGATGACCTCTCACTGTGACCTTAATGGTCAGGATGACCTTTCACTGACCTTAATGGTAAGGTGGATGACCCCTCACTGTGACCTTAATGGTCAGGTGGAAGACCTCTCACTGTGACCTTAATGGTCAAGATGACATCTCACTGTGACCTTAATTTTCAGGTGGATGACCCCTAACTGTGACCTTAATGGTCAGGTAGATGACCTCTCACTGTGACCTAATGGTCAGGTGGATGACCTCTCACTGTGACCTTAATGGTCAGGATGACCTCTCACTCTGACCTTAATGGTAAGGTGGATGACCCCTCACTGTGACCTTATTGGTCAGTTGAATGACCTCTCACTGTGACCTTACTGATCAGGTGGATGGCCTCTCACTGTGACCTTACTGGTCAGGTGGATGACTTCTCACTGTGACCTTACTGGTTAGGTGGATGACCTCTCACTGTGACCTTACTGATCAGTCAGGTGGATGACCTCTTACTGGTGAGGTCGATGACCCCTCACTCTGACCTTACTGGTAAGGTGGATGACCTCTTACTGTGACCTTACTGGTCAGGTGGATGACTTCATTGTGACCTTACTGGTCAGGTGGATGACCTCTCACTGTGACCTTAATAGTCAGGAAGACCTCTCACTGTGACCTTACTGATCAGGTGAATGACCTCTCACTGTGACCTTAATGGTGAGCATGACTTTTCACTGACCTTAACGTCAGGTGGATGACCCCTCATTGTGACTTTAATGGTCAGGTGGATGACCTCTCACTGTGACCTTAATGGTCAGGATGACGTCTCACTGTGATCTTAATTTTCAGGTGGATGACGTCTCATTGTGACCTTACTGGTCAGGTGGATGACCCCATACTGTGACCTTACTTGTCAGGTGGATGACCCATCACTGTGACCTTACTGGTCAGGTGGATGACCCCTCACTGTGACCTTGCTGGTCAGGTGGATGACCCCATACTGTGACCTTACTTGTCAGGTGGATGACCCATCACTGTGACCTTACTGGTCAGGTGGATGACCCTCACTGTGACCTTGTCAGTTGGATGACCATCACTGTGACCTTACTGGTCAGGTGGATGACCCATCACTGTGACCTTACTGGTCAGGTGGATGACCCATCCCTGTGACCTTACTGGTCAGGTGGATGACCCATCCCTGTGACCTTACTGGTCAGGTGGATGACCCATCACTGTGACCTTAATGGTGAGGTGGTACACCCCTCACTGTGACCTTACTGGTCAGATGGATGACCTCTCACCTTGACCTTACTGATCAGGTGAATGACCTCTCACTGTGACCTTACTGTTCAGGTGGATGACCTCTTACTGTGACCTTACTGATCAGGTGGATGACCTCTCACTGTGACATTACTGATCAGGTGAATGACCTCTCACTGTTACCTTACTGGTCAGGTGAATGACCTCTCACTGTGACCTTACTGGTCAGGTGGATGACCTCTCACTGTGACCTTACTGATCAGGTGGATGACCTCTCACTGTGACCTTAATGGTGAGGTGGATGACCCCCCTCTCTGACCTTACTGGTCAGGTGGATGACCCCTTACTGTGACCTTACTGGTCAGGTAGATGACTCCTTACTGTGACCTTAGTGGTCAGGTGGATGACCCCTTACTGTGACCTTAATAGTCAGGTGGATGACCCCTTACTGGTCAGGTGGATGACCCATTACTGCAACCTTAATGGTCAGGTGGATGACCCCTCACTGTGACCTTAATAGTCAGGTGGATGACCCCTTACTGTGACCTTACTGGTCAGGTGGATGACCTCACTGGTCAGGTGGATGACCTCTCACTGTATGTTACTGGTCAGGTGGATGACCCCTCACTGGTCAGGTGGATGACCTATGACCTTACTGGTCAGTTGGATGACCTCTTACTGTGACCTTACTAGTCAGATGGATGACCCCTACTGTGACCTTAATGGTCAGGTGGATGACCCCTTACTGCGATGTAAATGTCAGGTGGATGACCCCTTACTGGGGTCAGGTGGATGACCTCTCACTGTGACCTTACTGATCAGGTGGATGGCCTCTCACTGTGACCTTACTGGTCAGGTGGATGACCTCTCACTGTGACCTTACTGGTCAGGTGGATGACCTCTCACTGTGACCTTACTGGTCAGGTGGATTACCTCTTACTCTGACCTTAATGGTCAGGTGGCTGACCTTTCACTGTGACCTTAATGGTCAGGATGACCTTTCACTGACCTTAATGGTAAGGTGGATGACCCCTCACTATGACCTTAATGGTCAGGTGGATGACCTCTCACTGTGACCTTAATGGTCAGGATGACATCTCACTGTGACCTTAATTTTCAGGTGGATGACCCCTCACTGTGACCTTAATGGTCAGGTAGATGACCTGTCACTGTGACATTAATGGTCAGGTGGATGACCTCTCACTGTGACCTTAATGGTCAGGATGACCTCTCACTCTGACCTTAATGGTCAGGTGGATGACCCCTCACTGTGACCTTATTGGTCAGTTGAATGACCCCTCACTGTGATCTTACTGATCAGTTGGATGACCCCTCAATATGACCTTACTGGTCAGGTGGATGACCCCTCAATATGATCTTACTGGTCAGGTGGATGACCCCTCACTGTGACCTTACTGGTCAGGTGGATGACCTCTCACTGTAACCTTACTGGTCAGGTGGATGACCTCTCACTGTGACCTTACTGGTCAGGTGAATGACCTCTCACTGTGACCTTAATGGTCAGGTGGATGACCTCTGACTGTGACCTTACTGGTCAGGTGGATGACTCCTCACTGTGACCTTAATGGTCTGGTGGATGACCTCTCACTGTGACCTTAATGGTCAGGATGACAACTCACTGTGGTACACCTACGGTTAATGGTCGAGTGGGAGAGGTTATATCATTGATGGCTACATATTGGTGTCTGTCACTGAGTTGGGTTCGGATATAGTTCAGGGCAAGGCCTCGGATTCCATAATGGTGGAGTTTGAAGTAGTAGTAGTTATGGTTAACAGTATCAAAAGCCTTTTTCAGGTCAATGAAGAATCGGAAACTAATTTTTGTCAAGGGCTGAGTAGATTAAATGAAGCAGACTAACAATTGCATCATTGGTACTCTTTTGGGAGTGGAAGCCAAGCTGACAGGGACTTGGTATATTGAATTTTATGAGATAGGAGTAGAGCTGTTTGTAAATAATTTTTTCAAATATTCTTGATAAAATAGGTAGATTTGATATGGGTCTGTAATTATTTATGTCTACCGTGTTACCTCCTTTATGAACTGGCGTTACTCTTGCTTTTTTAAGGATATCAGGGAAGGTATGACACTCTAGAGATTTATTGAACAGCAAAGCTATGGACGGTTCAAGGGCATGGGAGGCACTCTTGTATACCATGGATGGTATTTCACAAATGTTCCCAGCTTTGGTTTTTAGTGTTTGAATGAGGGGGACAACATCTGTAGGGCTGAATGGTGAGAGGAGAAGAGAGTTTGGGTAGTTGCCTGAAAGATACAGTATGTGGTAACGTGTCTGGGGTCTGTGGGATTTTTAGGGCAAGGTTAGCACCAATCGATGAAAAGAAGCTATTAAATTCAGTTGCTGTTTCAAGATCTGTTGCAGGTGTATAAACATCCTTGGAGATTTTAAAGTAAATAAATAAATTATAGTTCACCTATGGTATTG
This sequence comes from Procambarus virginalis, assembly GCA_020271785.1. NCBI lineage: Eukaryota > Metazoa > Arthropoda > Malacostraca > Decapoda > Cambaridae > Procambarus > Procambarus virginalis. The sequence continues at coordinate 1,923,432 of WNGS01066681.1, read as the reverse complement.
TAACGTTTCTATTGTTACGTAAAGTATGGTGACAATAAACACAGACACTAAGAGAATAAATAAATAAATAAATAAATAAATAAATAAATATATGTATATACAGTATGTTGTACCTAGTAGCCAGAACGTCGTACTAGGCCTACTATGCAAGGCCCAATTTGCCTAATGAGCCAGATTTTCCTGAATTTATATATTTTTCAAATTTTTTTCTTATGAAATGATAAATCTGTCCATTTCATTATGTATAAGTTAATTTGTTTAAATTTGAGTTAAAACTAACGAAGATATATGACCGAACCTAACCAACCCTACCCAACATATCTTAAATTAACCTTACCTAACACAATAAAGTCAATAAATTATGGTCTTAATATAATATAATAATAATAATTCAAATAAACTAATTAGAAACAATTTATTGAAAATATAGAAAATCACTCGGCCTATTAGGCAAATTGAGCCCTGCATATTAGGCCGAGAAGTGCATTCTGGCTACTAGGTACGACATATTATATATATATTTATTTATTTATTTTTGGGTGAATGTAGTACACAGAAGTTTGAAGATGACATTTGGCGAGCAATAGTGTGATAGCGAGTAGAGTGCTCTGGGAGTCAGTTTTGTATCTCTCAAGTGTCTGTTCTAAACCATACTTGAAAGTAGACTGGTACTTGACTGATAAAGATTAAGCCACCCAAGAGGTGGCACGGGCATGAACAGCCTGTAAGGTTATTACTCGTTGTTGTTGTTGTTGTTATAGATTCAGCTAGCACGGGCTATGGTGAGCCCGTAGCTTACCTGGCACAGGAGCAGGGCAAGTAGCGCAGGCTGAACCAGGGGAAAGAGGTACAGGAACCCCCACCTCGACCAGTCCTGCTGAAAGGAATTGACCCCAACGGCCTCGTAGTCGGGGTAGGGCGCCACATACAGGGGAAGACGTCGTGACCATGCCGATGTCAAGAGGTCCACTGAACATCTGGCAAAGCCAACTGGAGGAGTCGGCGTCGACCGTCCACTCCGTGGAGAGGGGAACGAAACGAGATAGGCCATCGACCAAGACATGGACACTCCCCGAACGTGAACTGCCAGGAGAGCCAAACCCCGAAAACTCAGCAGACAAGTCGCCCAAATTCAACAATAAGGTAAATTTATGAATTACAGTATTTTTTTAGTAGAGAAGTAATATATAGGTATAGTATGTAATATGATAATGCATTTTTATTGTGTACAAGAAAAAAAAAGACACTGACACAAACGCCTCCTGAAGGTCACCTCTTGCAACGAATCCAACGCTCCAACGAACTGGGGTTGGTCCCATATAGTATGTTGAATCGAGGTTGTACTGTATATATATATATATATATATATATATATATATATATATATATATATATATATATATATATATATATATATATATATATATATATATATATATATATACATATATATATATATATATATATATTAGGGGTACCACCTCTGGTGCAATTGCAGGGATCCACATCCTCGAAGAAGAAAACAAAGAGCATTCAGAGAAGATCTTGTGGATTCTCACTGAATACTTTATTCTTTCTTCTACCACCCCTATTATTTTTTTTGTATGTTTTGTTTTATTTTATTTCAATGCTACAGTTTACAGAGAACACACACACACACACACAAATGTATAACAATTAAACAATCAGTGTTCGAAGACCTCATCCAGCTCCTCGGAGGTTAGGTGCGTACCCAGGATACAGCACGCATTTCCCCTCTGAACTGTGTGTGTATATATATATATATATATATATATATAGATATATATATATATATATATATATATATACAGTGTGTATATATATATATATATATATATATATATATATATATATATATATATATATATATATATATATATATACACAGTATATACAATGGGGCCTCGACTTCCGTTCCCCATCCTCCAAAATATTAACATAAAAATAATTTTATACTGAATACAATGTTTTTTTCTAACTACAATACAGTACCAAAGTTACTCTTACCTTTATGGAGGGCTCTTGATGGCGTATGGAAGATGGTGATGGGGGAGGAGGAGAGTTGTTACTGTTTGGAAGGGGAGTCCCCTTCCATTATCACATCAGGCAGTGATGATTTCTCTGGATTTCTCTTCTTTCTCTCTCCTACGTTTTGTCTGAATACCACTAGGACCTGGTTGTGGTTCAGTGCTTGTTTGTCTCACTACAAATTTGTCAAGAGACATTTGTTTTTCCATTTGTTTTAACATTTGTCTGTAATGATGCATCACTTTAGCACCCATAATGTCCTTTTTCTTAGCTAGTATGGTGGATATCATTGACTGAGATTTGTTGTACTGCCTAGCAAGTTCACCTACCTGCACACCATCTTCATATTTACGAATGATCTCTTGTTTCTGCTCTATGGTCATTCTTACATGGGATCTCATATGTTGAGCCTTACCACTGACTTTCCTGGGACTCATGGCATATTATATAATAATTACTTTAATGTTCAAAATGCAAAAAATCACCACAAAAGTGGAATTTGTTATAGGCACGATCGTCACTAAGCGGGTAGCTGTAGTAAACTGAGGCAGGTCGGACCGCGTGATCAGGAACCACGCGCTCGGCCGACCCGAACGTGTACCCAACAAATATCGGATGTCAACAACACCATCGGATGTCGAGTCGCATTTTTTGATGAAATTTATATCGTAACTCAAATTTATCGTAAGTAGGGCAATCGGATGTCGAGGTGCCACTGTATATATATATATATATATATATATATATATATATATATATATATATATATATATATATATATATATATATATATATATATATATATAACACACACCACACACACACTATTTGCTTACTGCCTGGAGATTTCCTTTGGCGAGTGATCATAACAATTGTGCTCCCTGTGAGAAGGGGGGAGGGGGCAGGTTCTGGTCTGCAGTAGGCCATATAGGACTCCTAAGGCTGGTGTAACTCATATGAGAGGAACTAATTCAGTGATCTTCTTTCATGGAAACACCTAGTCTCTTCCAGGAAGAGACATTTCATAACATTTAAAGCCAAATCTGGTTATCTAGGAATATTTTAATGTTCTGTGATAGTGCTAAATAGTCTAACTTTTTTTTTTTGGGGGGGGGGGGGGGGCATTCTTTAATAATTGCGTATTTAGGCCTGTCCTGTCACACGTGTCATGTTCATCTATTACAGCCTAACTATTGCAGATGTCAGGCTAAACCACCTGTTTGAAGTCGATATTTTGACAAATGTTGAGCACTTGCTTCCTCCAGTTACTGCCATGTAGACAGGGCAAGTAAGTTGAAGGATCATGTGTTCAATTTGTTTGCTTAGTGCTTAACCCTTATGTTGCGCAACACATCATACGATGGGTTGAGTGACTTGCTATAAAATGCGCATCCCATCATATGATGTATTGGAGTACTACGCAAGATTTAAACGGTCCGTGGATACATGGGGTTCACCACACCTTCATCAGGGCTTTTGTAAACAGACGCCATTTTTCTTATAAAATCGTGTGGCCCTCACACCTCCCAGGTGTGAGGGCCTGAAATCAAATCGCTTGCTTTTGATAGAGGCCCTCCCAGGTGTGAGGGCCTCAGTATTGAGTGAGCCACCAAGCCTGATGCACGCAGCATGAGCTCACAGCACTGCTGTTCAACTTGTGACCACAGCATCGCCTAAAAATGCCATAATATACATGTTCATGCTATTATTTAGCGATGATACTATTACACAAGACCCCTGACTGTGATAAAAATGACCAGTATTCTGATAATAGTAGGATTGTTGTGATAATTAGCGCTGTAGTGGGAGGAGTAATCTTGGTGGGGAGGGAGGTGGCACTGTCTGCTGACTCTGTGTGACCACCTTTTACTGTCTGGACTCACTATACCAGCTTAGTTGTTCGCTATGGTAAACAAAACATGCAGATACTTATATATAACGTCTGTATATAAAAGCAAAAACAGTATGGTGGGAGGAGAATGGTGGCGAGTCAGGTGAGGTGCGGAAGGCAGGGAGGGAGTGGCAGCCAGTGGCGGGCTGCCACTGCCACTCAGCATACCAACTTAGTGGTTCGTTATGGTGAACACGAATATAGATACTTATATATAACGTGTATATACAGTGTAATAACAGCAAAAGGAGTGTGGGGAAGAAGCCATTTTGGTGATGGGTGTGGCAACATCTGAATGATTTGTCATGTTGGTAGGGGTGGCCACTATACTCTTCGGGCATTATACCGGCTTAGTTGAATAGTTATGGTGAACAAAACATGTATATACTTATATATAATGTCTGTAATTACAGTGGCGGGCTGCCACTGCCATTGCCACTCAGCATACCAACTTGGTGGTTCATTATGGTGAACACGAATGTAGATACTTATATATAACGTCTGTATATAGTGAATAAAAGCAAAAACAGTATGGTGGGAGGAGAATGTGGGCGAGTGAGGTGTCGAGGGAGTGAGTCGCAGCGAGTGGCTGGCTGGTGTGTGGCGGTCACTCCTCATTGCTTTTTGACTCATAATACCAACTTAGTGGTTCATTATGGTGAACAAAACATGCAGATACTTATATATAACCTGTGTATATAGTGTAATAACCGACAAAGTATTTGTTCGCTGTTTGATGAACACAATAATTGAATCAACAATATGCACACCATATTTTTGAGTACAGCGATGATTCACTCATTTTATTATATAAATATATCACACTACACACTATTGAATAATATTACAGCAAAAAAAACTACGAAAAATCAGAGACATTTAAATAATTAGGTAATTATCTCTTTGTAGCCACTCCTGCCTGACAGCTGGGAGCAACAGACCATCTGGGACGCACGCCGAGTCAGTGCCTGTTTTTTGCCAGAATTCGCCGCCCTATAGCGGGCAATATATGCCTGGTTGATGGGATTCTGGGAGATTCTTCTACTCCCCAAGCCCGGCCTGAGGCCAGGCTTGACTTGTGAGAGTTTGGTCCACTAGGCTGTTGCTTGGAGCGGCCCACATACCCACCACAGCCCGGTTGGCCCGGCACTCCTTGGAGGAATAAATCCAGTTTCCTCTTGAAAATGCCACTTACAGATTTTTTATTATTTTTTCCATGATCAGAGAACACAAATTAATAGTTTAGCATTTTTTTTTTTTTTTTTTTTTTAATATGCACCTGTGGGTGACAAATGCACCCTGAGCAACACAAGGGTTAAATAAAATAATCTTGACTCTTGATGTGAACAGCTATGGCTACCATTTGTGTAAATAGCCATGATAATAGAATACACAAAAATATTAAATAATTTTATTTTGTAACTTCTAGAATTTTCAAAACAAAGTTACTGTATACCGATATTAATATTTCACATTAAATCTAAATAAAAGCACAATACTTAAATTAAATATCACAATACTGAATTTAAAGTCAGTCTTGGATCCGTAAAAAAAAAAGGCACTTTGTATACAAATAAAATTTAGCAAGAGTTTTTTTTATTGACATACTTCCCCCTTTTTTCAAATACCCCCCCCCCCCACAATACATTTATGGTTAAGAAAGTTAGAAATAATCACACAGTTATTTTCAACTTTATAAACTCATAAGACACTTCTCTAATTGCAGATTCTTCTACCAATCTCTAATTTTTTTTTTTTTTTGGGGGGGGGGGGGAGGGTGTTCAAGAGGTTAAATTTCACTGTTAAACAGCATCAATGACAATTAAGATTGTTAGCCTTTGGTAAACAATGAGATAAAAACATTAAATCCTTCTGGCATAGAGTTAAGAAACTATGTCAGAAAATCTTTATCTGGAATTGTGCTTGGCTGAGAGTTAACTATCTTTTTGCTAAGTTACAAATGTCAGAGCAAATTAAACTTTCAGAGGCCATATTAATACCTCTGGTCAGCTACAAAAGAATTAAAGAATTCAAATTGTATCTATGGAAATAAGTGCTAAGTCCAGCCAAGCCTTACGGAGCCTTGTCTACTGGGAAACAAGATCAGAAACTGGTTCTATACAAGGCAAGGTAAGTCTGGGAATTTTAGATTTATTCAAAACTGAGAAAAACCAGAAAGCATAAACATTGCAAGACTAGCCGCTGCTTGAAGAAAATTAGGTAACGTTGGGTAATAAGGCAAACAAACAATGCAGGAGGGTCCAGTGCAGATGGCACCCACAGCATTTGAAAAACAAGCATGGCAAGGCTGAAGGTCCCCAGAATGATCAAACCGCAGCCTTGAGACAGAACAAGGACAGGCCAACAGCTATCCAACATCAAAAAGCCCCAAAGAGATGAAAGGATACCAACAAGGAGGAGACTCGTTATGGGGACCCTAGACCTAGCAGTTGTGGTGCAGCTCAGATACAGCAAAGTGGGGCCCAAAGTCCATAAAAATTACAGGGCTACAGCCTAATGCTCAGGACTTGAGAGCAACAGCAGGTCCAGAAGTGCTGTAGCAAATAATTGGTGCTCCTAGAAAACATGGAAAGTGTGGCACTCCTAAAAGGCTGGAGGGAGAAATCTACCCGAGAAAACCCCCTTCCCTCAATATAGAGATCACTAGATTGGGTGGGAAAGTCCCCAAACACCCTACACTTGAAGCAGAGATAGAGGGGGGGGGGGATGGAAACCTGCTCAAATTGGTAGCTACCATATTGTCCACCTATATCACCTTCCATGTGTGGTAGTTCTAAAAGATGACATGGGGGAGGGGAAACCGCCCCTAAAAAAAGGGGGGGGGGGAGAGACGATCCTAGTCAATGTTATGAAACAGCAACAGGACAAAGCATCAGCACAGTACACAGACAAAGCTACCAAACCCAAATGCCAGTCATGGCAACTCCCAGTCCCAGCTGACTGGGAGAAAGAAAATAGAGGAAGATCCTGAAAGAGAAATGGGACTCAACCAAACCAGGATCCCCCCCCTTGGGGGGGGGGATTTAAAATTATGGTTTATCCAATTATTTTAGCCTATTACATTCATAGTTTTTTTTTTATCTAGGTACCTGGTCACCCTCCCCCCATCCTACAAGAATCAGCAAGCTAGTAGCTGAAACCAGGAATGAGACATACACACACAGACAGACACACAAACAAAAAGCCTTGTAGTATTGCCCCGTGTGCAGGAACGCCAGGGAAAATGCTGGTCAACTACCTAGGAAGGGAAGTCTGGCTCTCATTCAAAGCAAACTAGAAAACTATGGCACATGCAACAATGATATTATAAACACAATTGTGAATATAATAGAAACCATAACAAAACTCCAGGAAAATTAATATTCTATGGATTAAATTAATATGCTATTCATAGAGCAGAGGATGGGCCCTGCAGAGGTACCATGCCCCTATGAGAATGTATTCAGGTGAGTGAGAATGTAAGTCACCTGGGACCTCCTAATGACCTTGGCCACCAACTGGCGTTGGTCAGCTGCATTACAACAGTGATGACTTACATTATGGCAGTGACCATTTGCCTTGTTATGTGTGGGTACCAAATTTTCAAGCAGAGGTGCCTGTTTTTGCACTTATTCTTTCTTTTCTCAGTTTTGGATTAATTTTTTATACCCAAGCTCCCTTCCTCTCATAGTGTGTGCCAGTTTCTGGCTCCCAGTAAGAAAAGGAGAGTCTTGGAGACCTGGTACATCTCTCTAAGACTTGACTGGACCAGTGCTTAGCTCAGGACACGAGTTAGATGGCCCTCTCCAAAACAATGTATTCGGCTCTTAAGTATTAACCAATTTAAATAGCCTATGAAAGGGATATAGAAAATTTTACTAATATTCAATATACAAAACTTACCAATAAACCTAACGTTTCAAGATAAATGACAAATGCGACAATTGTAATCTTGGATGTCAAATACTGTATTGCAAAATCATAACCTACAAGTCTCCTCAGATCAGCTGGAAATTTCTTCATCATCTGAGCTCTCGGCATCCTCTCTCCGTATTTTCTGAGAATAAAATATTGACTTAAAATTATGGTTTATCCAATTATTTTAGCCTATTACATTCATAGTATTTTTTTTTACATATCACCTCAGATAAATATTTGAACACATTATAGAGTAAATTTTTTACAACATTCAATACTGTAGTGACACAGTAAATTATACAATGCAGTAGGTTCTTGTGTAGTGTGAGGGATGCATTTTAAATGTGTAAAATTAACTAGTAGTAAAAAGTGTTATTGTATTATTGTACCCGGATGGATGCTCGCTTGACTGTTTTGTTGTTGTCAGATCAGCTGTGTCGTGCCTGTGTACAGGTTAGTTTGTGTTCACTCCTAGTTAATTTCTATTTGTTCTAGCGTTAGTCATGTGTACTTTGCTTATTATATTCTTAATAATTAATTGTTCAATCTTAAGCACTGTTAGTCTTTATAAGTTTTGTATAATATACGGCTTGTGTATTGCAGGATGTAACTGTACTGTAATTATTTGTTCAATAAAGCCACATGTCTGGCAATGCTTCTCCCTTACCTCAATTTATTGAACAAATAATTCAGCCAGTGAACATGGAGCAGTTACTGCGGCCCGAGCGGTTTGCTACTGACCCAAACGCCACCAACGCCGCTCAGGAATGGCGTCACTGGCTCAAGACGTTCCAAAACTTTACTCTTGCAGTAGAAGAAAATACTCCCACCGTGGACAAGCTGCGTCTCTTAACCCTTAAATGGCGCATAGCTATATACCATTTGACACCCACAGGCGCATACAAAAAAAAAAAAAAATTTTTTTTATTCCTAACCTGTTAATTTGTGTTCACTGATCACGGGAAAAATAATAAAAAAATCGTAAGTTGAATATATTGGCCGCTATAGGGCAGGGAAATCTGGCACAAAACAGGCGCTCACTCAGCATGCGTCCCAGGCGGTCTGTTGATCGCCAGCTGTCAGGCCGGAGTTGCCACAAAGAGATAATTGCCTAATTATTTCAATGTCTCTGATTGATTTTTCGTAGTTATTTTGCTGTAATATTATTCAATAGTGTGTAGTGTGATATATTTATATAATGAAATGAGTGAATCATCGCTGTACTCAAAAATATGGTGTGCTTATTGTTGATTCAATTATGTTCATCAAACAGTGAACAAATACTTTGTCGGTTGTTACACTATATACACAGGTTATATATAAGTATCTGCATGTTTTGTTCACCATAACGAACCACTAAGTTGCTATTATGAATCAAAAAGTAACGAGGAGTGACCGCCGTGTACCAGCCAGCCACTCACGCCCTCCCTCAAGTTATCTGACTCACCCACATTCTCCTCTCACAATACTGTTTTTGCTTTTATTCACTATATACAGACGCTATATATAAGTATCTACATTCGTGTTCACCATAACGAACCACTAAGTTGGTATGCTGAGTGGCAGTGGCAGCCCGCCACTGGCTGCCACTCCCTCCTTCCCTCACCTCACCTGACTTGCCACCATTTTCCACTCACCATACTGTTTTTGCTTTTATATACAGACGTTATATATAAGTATTTACATGTTTTGTTCACCATAACTGTACATCTAAGCTTGTATGGTGAGTAGGACCTCTTGTATGGTGAGTAGGCAGAAAGACGTAGGACCTCACAGTCAGCTGATGGCTGCCGCCCTCAAGGCCAGACGCACTAATATTTCTCCTCCAACAATACTGCTTGTGGTGTTATTACGCTATATACACACATTATATATAAATATCTACCGGTTTTATTCACCATACTTGTACAAGTAAACTGGTATGGTGCCCAAAGACCATCGTGGTCACCAGTAAACAACACGATAATTCCTGCAGACGACGCTCCTCTCACCAAAATGGCGGCTCCCAACCTCCTACTCTTGCTGTTTATACCCTCTATACACACGTTATATATAAGTATCTACATTTGTGTTCACCATAGCGAACCACTAAGCTGGTATGCTGAGTGCAGTCAATAAAAGGTGGCCACACACAGTCAGATAACAATGCCACCACCCTCCCTCCCACAGCATTACTCCTCCCTCCATGGAGCACAGCGCTAAATATCATCACAATCCTCTTATTATCAGACCCATGGTCAGTTTTATCACAGTCAGGGGTCTTCTGTAATAATATTATCGCTACATAATAGCATGAACAAGTATATTATGGCATTTTTAGGCGATGCTGTGGTCACAAGCTGAACAGCAGTGCTGTGAGCTCATGCTGCGTGCGTCAGGCTTGGTAGCTTACTCGATACTGAGGCCCCTAACACCCGGGAGTTTGGCCCACGATTTTTTTTAATGGCGTCTGTTTACAAGAGCCCTGATGAAGGTGTGGTGAACCCCGTGTATCCGCGGGCCGTTTAAATCTTGCGTAGTACTCCAACGCATCATATGATGCGACGCGCAATTTACTGCAAGTCGGTCAAAGCATCATATGATGCGATGCGCAATTGAAAGGTTAATAAACTACGTTGCTCCACGTGTGTTCGACTACATAGCTGACTGCACTAACGTATGATGCGGCTGAAAAAATCCCTAACAGAACTGTTGTGAAGCCCAAGAATGAAGTATTCGCAAGGTATGTGCTCGCAACACGACACCAAGAACACGTGGTGAGTCACTTGATCAGTTTCTTCAGGCTTTAAGTTATTAGCTAAAGATTGCCAGTTCAAAGCAGTGACTGTTGTAGAAGCCAGTGATAACTATGTGAGAGAGCTTTCATTAATGGGCTAGGTTCGGCCACAATAAGGCAGCGCTTACTTGAAAATAAAACTTTAGACTTACAGTCAGCCTTTGACCAGGCTCACCTCTAGAAACGGCACAGAAACTTTCTGCCTCTTATGCTCAGCCAGGGGCTACAAACGCTGCCATAGCACTCTCATTAGACCTGGAGGACTTAGGAGGACAAGAAAGTGTAGAAGAAAAAGTGACACAGTTTCTGCAGCTACAACTAGTGGTTTAACCCTCAAACCGCTAGGGGGCCCAAATGGAATCACACCCACAGGCGCAACAAAAAAAAAAATCAAAAAATTCTTTCGTCTTATAGAATTGTTTATTTTTGTTCCCTGATCACGAAAAAAAAACACAAAAAAATCGTAGGTGGCATATTTTAGCGCAGCAGTAGGGTAGGGAAGTGTGGCAAAAAAGGGCGTTGGCAGAGCCTTCGCCAGACGAGGTCTACTCCGCCCGAGCTGTCAGACGGCAGTTGCCACAAATATATTATTTCCTAATTATTTCAATGTCTCTGATTGATTTTTTCTTAGTTTTTTTGCAGTAATATTATTCCATACAGTGAATTGTGGTATATTTATATTATAAAATGTGTGACCATCGCTGTACTCAAAATTATGGTGTGCATATAAGTGATTCAATTATTATGTTCATAAAACAATAAACAAAGTTTTGCTGTTGTTACACTATATACACAGGTTATATATAAGTATCTGCATGTTTTGTTCACCATAACGAACTACTAAGTTGGTCTTGTGAGTCAAAAAGCAACGAGGAGTGCCGCCACACACCAGCGAGCCACTCACTGCCACGCCCTCCCTCAACACCACCTCACTCACCCTCATTTACCTCCCACAATACTGTTTTTGCATTTATTCACTATACACAGACTTTATATATACGTATTTACATGTTTTGTTCACCATAACTGTACATCTAAGCTTGTATGGTGAGTAAACGCACAAAGACGTAGCTACTCCACAGTCAGCTGATCGGCGGCCACCCTCAAGCCAGATAACTAATATTTCTCCTCCAACAATATTGGTTGTGGTGTTATTATGCTATATACACACATTATATATAAGTATCTACCTGTTTTATTCACCATACTTGTACAAATAAGCTGGTATGGTGCCCAAAGACCCTTTGTGGTCACCAGTAAACAACACGATAATTCCTGCAGACGACGCTCCTCTCACCAAAATGGCGGCTCCCAACCTCCTCCTCTCGCTGTTATCTCACACTATACACACGTTATATGTAAGTATCTACATTTGTGTTCACCATAGCGAACCACTAAGCTGGTATGGTGAGTGCAGTCAATAAATGGTGGCCACACACAGTCAGAAGACAATGCCACAATCCTCCCTCCACAGCCGTACTCCTCCCTCCATCGAGCACAGCGCTAAATATCTCCACAATCAAGCTGTTATCAGAATCCTGGTCAGTTTTATCAATTCAGGGGCTTCAGTAATACTATCACTGCTAAATAATAGCAGTCACTTATATTTTGGCATTTGTAGGCGATGCTGTGGTCACAAGCTGAACAGCGGTGCTGTGAGCTCGTGCTGCGTGCGCCAGCCTTGGGGTGGCGCAATACTGACGCTCTCACTCCCAAGAATGTTGGGCTGGATTTTTTTTCTAGGTGGGATCTGGCAACTATCAGTCGTGGCTGTACTATAGCTGCCCCTATCCCAGGCGGGGTGTTTAAATTATAGCGCTAGACACGAAATCATATATAAATGATGTGCGCGATTTCGGTTTGTCACTGATATCATTTATATATGATATGCGCGGTTTGAGGGTTAAGTGGT
>WNGS01066681.1:1873034-1891248 GCA_020271785.1 Procambarus virginalis | reverse complement strand
GTTCGGGTGGTCTTGTCCTTCCTCTCGTGGTTGTTTCAGGACCGTCATCTTATGCCTAACACTGTCGCCTCCTATCGTGCGGACGCTGGCGGAGCCGCTTCAGCTTGCTTTGGTATCGATGTCACGTCTGCGCCGTTTCGCAAGCTGTCTCGTGCTTTGTTTCACCTCCGGCCTGCTCATGCGCCGCCTGAGCCGTCCTGGTCTTTGGACAGGGTGCTCGCTTTCCTTTCGTCTCCTCCTATTTTGTTGTGGCCCCTTCGGTCCGGATGTTTTTCCAAGCTCTTTCTTGTTGGCTTTGGCTCTGGGGGTCGGGTCGGGGAGCTTCATGCTCTCCTCCGCGCAGGGGCTTCTGCTCTTTTGGTCGTGGTGTAGTTTTGTTCGCTTGCAGCCGTCTCCTTCTTTTCTGGCAAGAATGAGACTGCTGCGTTCCGGAGGGGTCCGTGGGTGGTTGATGCTTGGTTGGTCAGGCCGGGGGTGCATCATGTTTTGTGTCCGGTTTGCGGCGCTTCGCCGTTATTTGCGCACCACGGCTTCTGTGTCCGGGGACGCGCTCTGGGTTGTTCCGGTTTCCCTTCATCCCTGTTCGCGGGTGCGGGTCTCTCAGGTCGTCCGCAGGGTTATTAAGTCCAGCCAGCCTGCGGTCTATCCCCGTGCCCATGACGTTCGGAAGTTCGCGGCGCCTGCTGCCGTCTTTGGAATATGTCTTGGTCTGATATTCGGGCGCGGGGTTTTTGGCGGTCGAACAGGGTCCTGGCTGCTCGTTACCTTGTCAATGTTCCTGGGCCCCGGCGGGCCTGTGTTGCTTTGGGTCGGCGGTTGCAGCCAGTTGTCTCGGCTTCGAGTTGAGGAGTGAGCGACGACCGCCTCCCGGGTAAGTCCCTCTTTTTTCCGTCTGTGGGTAGTTAGCTCCGGGTAGCCGACGGGGCTCCCCCCAGAAAACCAGCGTTGAATGTAATGAAACGCCATTTTCTGGGTGAGTCCCGGAGGCTCCCCGGCATCCCTCCCTCCCTCCGGTCGGCGTTTTTTTCGCGTTTTTGACATCCAGCCTCAAGAACTGAGGTGTGGGTAGCCGGCACGGAGGGTCTGGGGCTCCCCTTCCCCCTCCCGGGGAGGGGGGAGCTGCGCAGACAGCGGCGCGGCAGCGTGTGACGTCACACTAGTTTGCTCGTTTTTCTTTGGGAGTTCTATCCACTAGTTCGGCTTATGGTAGCAATTTTAACCAGAATAGGGGTTTGTTTTGGGGCGCTTACCTTTCTGGGTGTCTGTCTCGGTCGATGGCAGACATAGAATGCTTCCAACCACACGGGGGCTTCTATAGGCCATTGCTCCCCTTGCCTCTCTGAGGGGGCCCGGTTCTGGCCGTGGTTCCCGGTAGGCCTAAGAACTCCATACACATGACTGATGCCAAAGTTTGACATTAGCATATCAGCCTGGGATAGCTCCGGGGAGCCTCCGGGACTCACCCAGAAAATGGCGTTTCATTACATTCAACGCTGGTTTGTTATACACCCCATAATTGTCCTGTAGTGTTGACAAAGATGCTGTTTTACAAGTTTAGAATAAACATTAATAACGACCTAACACCTGTTAAGGGCTCTATCGTGATGTTTGGCTGCCAGCGGTGGCAAGTTTATTATGTACCCTTTACTCATAATAATAATATTTTTTTTTCACACGGAGGTACAATGGGTTGGTGAGATTACATAAGATTGGTATTTTGACATTCGTGCAAAGCCCCTAATACGCGTAGTGTTTCAGGCAGGTCCTTAATCTAACATATCAGTTAAGGTGAAAAGGTACATTGTAGCAAGGTTTTATATTAACAAATAACTACAATTTTCTGTGCCTTGAGTAAAACTCATGAGGTATGGGACTTTATTTAAATTAAAGAATTATACTTTGTAATTCAAGGGACAGTATACACAAGTATGTACAGTTTATATGTATTTAGTTTTATAACTTAGTTAACTTATAAGATAACTATAGCACGGAAGTTAACTAAGCTATAGTCACAGTAGTAGTCTATATAACACTTAACATAGAAAAGACCTACTACATCTTATTTGGAAGCAAATGTACAAATGCAATTCAGCTTCAGATAGACAATGTAAACATTAGCAATAAAAATGATGGAAAGTTTCTTGGCCTATTCCTAGACAAGAAACTCAACTTCAGTACCCACATACAACACATAACTAAGAAAGTCTCTAAAATAGTTGGTATACTCTCCAAAATCAGATATTATGTACCTAACTCTGCTCTCATCTCTCTATATTATGCACTAATCTATCCCTATCTCAACTATGGTATCTGTGTATGGGGTTCAACCACTGCAAACCACCTCAAGTCCATCATCACCCAGCAAAAATCTGCTATCAGAATAATATCAAATTCTGCTTTCAGACAACACTCAGCCCCTTGTTTAACTCCCTAAACATGCTAAACATAATCTCACTCCATAAATTCTCTTGTGTCAACTACATTTACAAAACCCTGTTCTTAAATGCAAATCCTGCTCTGAAACTCTTCCTGGACAGATGTAATAGGACCCATTATCACCACACCAGAAATAAATATCTCTTTGATATCCCCAGAGTTAAACTTAATCTGTGTAAACACTCTATGCAAATAAAGGGACCCAGTTTATGGAACTCACTCCCTATTGAATTGAAAAGCTGTCCAACTTTTACATCATTCAAAATCAATACTAAAGAGTATCTAATTTTATCTTCATAGTTTTTGCCTTAAAATTGCACTGTATCTATTGCTACCCAATCTCCCAACTTTTATGTTCCCAATTTGAACATCTTTACCATTGTGATCATTGCTGTCTTCTTATGTGCTGCCAATCTGCTGTATGGTGTTTATTAATCTTGTTTATCTGTATCTATTGCTACCCAGTCTCCCAATCTTTATGTACCCAATCTGAACATCTTTACCATTGTGATCATTGCTGTCTTATATGTGCTGTCAATCTGCTGTATGGTGTCTATTAATTTTGTTTAAATTACCAATCAAGCTGTCAATGTAATCAATCAGAGCTTTAATATAACAATGTGCTTTAATATACTAAGCTCTCTCATCTCATTTTTCTCTTGCAATGTATTTGTTATCATTTATCAATTCTGATAGATATTACCTACTTAAAATTATCTGTTAGATTAAGGACCTGCCCGAAATGCTGCGTGTACTAGTGGCTTTACAAGATTGTAATTACTGTACTATTCAATGTATTCTCATAAACCCAATGTACCTTCTTGTATATATATAAATAAATAAATAAATAAATAAATATATCCTAGTTACAAATAATAACTCATGAGGGATTCAGTCACTCAATTGAGTAATTCATTTACACAATACGATGTTGTATATTTAACACAATAGGATGTAAGTAGCTATAAGTATAGCTATAATAACCTAGGGTTAAGCAGTTTATAACTTAGTTAACTTATAAGTAGTCAATTAGTTATAGAAGTTAACAAAGTTATAGTTAACCTGAGCTATAGTCAGAAGTGCATTTAAGTGACATAATGAATGTATGAGTTACCTGATAGATCGAAAAGCATGTAACCAATTTCCATTAGTGAACTAGAGGCAAAGGCCAAGATGAATAACAGTAACTAGGGATAAGAAGGATAATGTAGGCAATTAACCAGTTACCCGATACATAGTGTTAGCACCAACGCTAGGGTGCAATGGGGTTCTGGCGAAACACCCCAAACCGCTAACTGGCGCAGAACCTCCATCCTGAAGAACGAGGGAAAGGTGGCACACCACCATACCCACGGCAGGAAGGTGTTCACAACTTGCTGTACATAGCTGCTGTAAGCTGTGCTTCTCCAATGCCCGGCTATTGTGAACGTCGCCTTCGGCAGGTTGCCGTTTGGCTCTATATTGCTGCTTGCCTTGGTGTCTGGCTACTTACATGTCCGTAATGTCCGAATCAGTCATTAAAAAACAAAACAGGCTTCCCTGAAATGAAAAAGGTTTTCATTTCACAACTGTACAGATTCGCTCATATGAGACAGATGGTGTAAGTTAAGCAGCGTTTGAGATGGGACCTCGTGACCATCCTCCTACCACCGTAACCGGCGATGGGAAACGGCTCTGGCGAGGTTGCGTATTGGCCATACTCGCTTAACTCATGGTCACTTGATGGAGCGCCGCCCTGTTCTTTATTGTCCTAATTGCATTGTCCCTCTTATGGTCGTGCATATCATTGTTGAATGTCCTGACTTCCGGGACGAGCGTGTGTCTTGTTTTCCGACCGTCCCCTGCGGTCACTCGTCTCTCGATAGTATTCTTGGTGACTCGGATACTTTTGATATCGTTCCCCTGATGCGTTTCTGTTCTCGTATTGGCATCCTTGGTGATATTTAGCGCCCTCTGATTTTCCCGCACATTTGATGGTGCTACGTAGCCTTCCCGGTTTGGTGCCTTATTTTGATAATTACTTACTTGAGATGGGACCAATGTAGCAGAATTTGGAGTGCAGATAAGCAGGGAAGGCCGCTACTTGATGTTATCGCGAGGTGGTCGACCTGCGGCGGGGTTGCATGTCCAAATGTAGGGAGTGGTGGTCACCACCCCCTATAATGTATGCCCCAGGCAGTCAGGGGAGGACTGGGTCATCTCGATGAAGTCACTTCATATAGTCAAGGGGCGTGTCCTCATTCGTATAGAGTAATAAGCAGCTGCTCAGCCTTTTGGATGTAGTACTTTTATACACAGGCCTGCTGCACCGAAGCCTACTCCCAGGGGTCTATCCCGTGGCTGGCGTTGTCATTGGAGCCCTCCCTCACAGAGTCCAGCCGCCCCAAGGTTGGCCCTAAGACGGGTGTAGGAGGAGGAACCCGTCTGCACAGAGGCCGACTCCCCAGGGTCGAGTTCGTGGCTGGCGTTAACGTTGGCCAGGGAGTGTCCTGAAGAAGCCAGCAGGCTAGCAGTGGCAATCCGGACCATACCAGTCAGCAGTGGTGATCCAGACTGCATCGACAGGCAAGGAGCGTACGGTTAAGCCAGCAGGGCAATCTGTGCTACACTGGCAAGCAAGGGCACCTGGTTAAGCCACAGTGACAATCCAGGTTACACCGGCAGCCAAGGAGCGCCTAGCTAAACCCACAATGGGAAGGCCGCTACTACAAGAATGACGTATATTGGCGACTTGTCACCTCTCCTGACGACTATCTCCTTGTTCTCACGAAGGCTCTTAGCTGCCGCTTTGAGCTCGGGGGACAGTATGGTGCTTCTGTAGTTGCCTCAAATCTTTCCTCCTTCTAGGAGATAGTCGTCAGGAGAGGTGACAAGTCGCCAATATACGTCATTCTTAAAAAAGACGAATACCTGGCGAAAATGAACCTCATACTCTCTGACCAAACTAAATTCCAAAGGGTAACGAAGGACACTACAGCCGAATTGAAAACAAAGGTTAACAGATTGATCGAAACTGTGAACGCCAAGAAATCCGGACTCCACCTGCCAAAGATTATTGGGGAATATAAAC
The DNA here is from genome assembly GCA_020271785.1 of Procambarus virginalis. Lineage (NCBI taxonomy): Eukaryota > Metazoa > Arthropoda > Malacostraca > Decapoda > Cambaridae > Procambarus > Procambarus virginalis. The sequence continues at coordinate 1,885,742 of WNGS01066681.1, read as the reverse complement.
CTGGGTATGAGGATGGAAATGTCAAGACACACAAGCCTGGAAACCCACTTCAGCCAATCATCAGCCAGATACCCACACCCACGTACAGACTGGTGAAGCGACTCAACGGCTTGCTGACTCCTTATGTACCTTGCGCCTTCAGCCTGAAGTCTCCAAAGGAATTTGTTGACTTACTGCGGGGAACACGGGCCACAGGGATAAGAGCCTTGTTGGACGTAGAATCACTGTTTACCAACGTACCTGTGGATGAAACAATCGGGATGATAGCGGACAGAGTGTATCGTGATCCAGCCTGTACTTCTCTTGACATACCAGAAAACATTCTAAGGAAACTACTCCAAGCTTGTACTAAAGAGGTACCCTTCTTGAGCCCGGATGGGCACATGTATAAGCAAGTAGATGGGGTCGCCATGGATTCTCCCCTAGGTGTCCTGTTTGCGAACTTCTACATGGGTACCATCGAACAGAAGGTCTTTGTCGACATGAACTTGAAACCGGCCATATACTGCAGGTATGTTGACGACATTTTTACACAGGTACCGAATGTCACACATCTGCAGGAGATGAAGGAGGCATTCAAGCGGAATTCTGTGTTGTGTTTCACTTACGAGATGGAGAAGGATGGGAAGCTGACCTTTCTAGATGTAACAGTCATGGAAAGGAGCGGAGGTTTCCACACTGCAGTCTACACTTAGGAAACAAACATAGGAATGTGCCTCAATGCCAACAGTGACTGCCCAGACAGGTACAAGAGGAGTGTTGTTAACGCTTATGTCGACCGTGCTCTCAGCCACAGCTCAGGATGGAAGCAAGTCAATGAAGAACTCTGTAGGGTAAGGCAGGTCCTAGTCAACAACGGCTTCTCCAATGGTTTCGTTGAAGACATCATAAGAAGGAAGGTGAAACGCCATGCAACCTCTGAAGAGACAACTAACACAACACCTGTACCTGTTAGACTATTTTACGGGAACTTCTTTTCCACAACTCATAAAACGGAGGAAAGGGTCTTGAAAGATATTGTTAATAGGAATGTTATCCCTACAGACAAAAATCAGAAGATACAATTGACGATTTACTATAAAATAAAAAAAACGGCCAACCTGCTCATGAGAAACTCTCCAGACACAAAGCAGAACGCTTTAAAAGAGACCAACGTCGTCTATGCCTTCAAATGCCCACTTGGGGGACTGTAAGCCTAAAAAACTCAGTATATAGGCAAGACAACAACATCTCTTTCCAGGTGATTAACAATGCATAAGCAACAGGGCTCCATTAAGAAACATATAATCTCTTCCCACAACCAGACCATCACCAGAGAAGTCTTAACATACAACACAGAAATCATCGATAGGTACAGCGATAGCAGGCGGCTTGACATCTGCGAGGCACTACACATCAAGAAGTCTAACACCAGCATTCAACAGCCAATTAATGCACAACTATATTCTACCCACTTCAAGACTCCGCACCAATATATAAGCATCAAGAAATATGGGCCAATAGGCCCTTTGCAGTTACTGTACTTCCATTCTATACCCATTGCACTGAGTTCTGTCTTGTGTTGAAAGTTTGCTGTCTTGTGTTGAAAGTTTTGTTCACCTAGTCCAAAACTGTTGTAATATATCACTTCACCCAAATGCGAGTATATAAGACGAAAGCTGTTTAAATGATAGCATAGTAAAACTCTGTTTAGTGTTTGCAGATTATAGTTGTGTGTGTGTAAACTAAAGTCTTTGAAAATGTAATAAGTTATTACGAAACGCATTCTAGCATCGCGTCAGACTAGAAATAAAAATGAATTTTGGAGAACTGATTTTTCAATTACCATCGACAGTGAAAAGAAACATAAGAAATATAGAGAAAATTCGTGTTAGAATTATTAATCTTACTTTTTCGGTCAAATTTAATAATATATGTCTACAGGAAAGACTGCTACCAAAATATACTAATATATATATATATAAAATATATATATATATTAGTATATATATATATATAGTATATTTGGTAGCAGTCTTTCCTGTAGATATATATTATTAATATGACCGAAAAGTAAGATTAATAATTCTAACACGAATTTTCTCTATATTTCTTATGTTTCTTTTACTGTCGATGGTAATTGAAAAATCAGTTCTCCAAAATTCATTTTTATTTCTAGTCTGACGCGACGCTAGATTGCGTTTCGTAATAACTTATTACATTTTCAAAGACTAGGTTACACACACACAGCTATAACTAAACAGAGTTTAAACAGCTTTCATTTATACCTGCATTTTGGTGAGGTGATATGTTACAATAGTTTTAGATGAGGTGAAAACAAACTTTCAACACAAGCCAGAAGACGAAACAATGGGTATAAGTTAAAGGGAAGAATGGAAGTAACTGCAGAGGGCCTATTGGCCCATATTTCTTGATGCTTCTATATTGGAGCGGAGTCTTGAAGTTGGTAGAATATAATTGTGCATTAATTGGCTGTTGATTGCTGGTGTTGACTTAGTAATGTGTAGTGCCTCGCAGATATCAAGCCGCCTGCTATCGCTGTATCTATCAATGATTTCCGTGTTTTTTGTTAAGACTTCTCTTGTGATGGTCGGGTTGTGGGAAGAGATTATATGTTCCTTGATAGAGCCCTTTTGCTTATGCATCGTTAATCGCCTGGAAAGAGATGTTGTTGTCTTGCCTATATACTGAGTTCTTTGAGGCTTACAGTTCCCAAGTGGGTGTTTGAAGCAACAAAACACACGGAAATCATCGATAGGTACAGCGATATATATATATATATATAATATGTCGTACCTAGTAGCCAGAACGCACTTCTCAGCCTACTATGCAAGGCCCGATTTGCCTAATAGGCCAAGTTTTTATGAAATAATTGTTTTTCGACTACCTAACCTACCTAACCTAACATAACCTAACTTTTTCGGCTACCTAACCTAACCTAACCTATAAAGATAGGAGGTTAGGTTAGGTAGGGTTGGTTAGGTTCGGTCATATATCTACATTAATTTTAACTCCAATAAAAAAAAATTGACCTCATACATAATGAAATAGGTAGCTTTATCATTTCATAAGAAAAAAATTAGAGAAAATATATTAATTCAGGAAAACTTGGTTTATTAGGCAAATTGGGCCTTGCATAGTAGGCCAAAAAGTGAGTTCTGGCTACTAGGTACGACATATATATATATATATATATATATATATATATATATATATATATATATATATATATATATACAGTGGTACCTCGGAATGCGAGTGTCCCTGTATGCGAGTTTTTCGGAAGACGAGCAGGATTTCCTCGAAAATTATGTCTCGGAACGCGAGGGTTACCTCGGGACGCGAGTTTGTTGATACGCGTACAGGCCGACCTAGCGCGTGGTCGATCGGCGATCGTCGCCCCTCCGCCCCTCAGTTTACCATTGTCTCGTGCCCAGTGACTATCCCACATCAATTCTTCACCTGGATTTTCAGTGTTTTGTTGGATTTTTGGTCATTTGACTATACAGTTTGTTATTATATATCTCACCATGGGTCTCAAGAAAGCCATTGATAAGGTTCAACCTATGAAAATAGCTGTGAGTAGAGGCAGTAGAGGATGTCCTTCCTTGATTAAGAAAATGTGTGAAGTATGGGAAGAACTGCAAAGTTTTGTTGAAAAAACTCACCCAGATAAAGCTGTAGCAGGCCGTTGCATTGACCTTTTAAATGATAATGTGATGTCTTACTACAGACAAGTGTTAAAATGTAGGGAAAAACAAGTGTCTTTAGAGAAATTCTTAGTAAGACAAGCAAGTCCTAGTGGTATGCAGGCAAAATGTGCCAGTGTGTGCATACCAGTGAAGTCCTCACTGCCTGATGTGATAATGGAAAGGGACTCCCCTTCCAAACAGTAACTCCTCTCCTCCTCCCCCCCTCCTCACCATCTTCCATACGCCTACAGCATTCAAGAGCAAGGTAAGTAATAACTTGAACATAGTTTTGTAGGTTTATTTAGATGAATTAGGTATAAAATTTAGTTTGATATGGGGTTTTTGGGGTAGTCAGGAACGGATTAATTCATTTCCCATTAATTCTTATGGGGAAATTAGCTTCAGAATACGAGTTTTCGGAATAAGAGCTGTCTCCAGGAACGAATTAAACTCTTAAACTGAGGTACCACTGTATATATATATATATATATATATAATATATAGTAGTTATATAGTTAGTCATCTTGATGCCTTTCTGCACATCTGTTATTTATGGCCTCATGATTCTTGCCTCTGGTATGGGCCCGTTTACTTCTTGGATGGTCTATCCCTGAGCTTTGACGAATGCGTCGTGCTGACGGGCCTAGTGCTGGCGGCTCCCCCCACCATGTTGGCAGTGCCGCTTGCCCAATGGGACTTAAATGTAAGGGCAGCCCTATGGTTGCCAAGGTGGTAAATCCCGAGGACACGAGGAACTTTCCCAGTGGTGAAAGCCAAGTGGACCTTGCGGACACATTCATGGCCCAACTCGATGACGAGGTGGAGGACATTGTGGAGAGCCTACCATCGCCTCATACCGAGAGTAGTGAGGAGGTGGAGGAGAACACTGTTGAGCCTCGGCCACTGGCATCTGACCAAGGCCTGGACGCCTCCTTGAGTGATTTGCAGAAAGCTGACCCCAGTCTTGCAGAATGTCACGAGGTCTCTAAGAAGCATCTACAATCTCTGAGGAGGAGATTGTAGATGCAGCAACTGGGTACTACTACAATGATCAGATTTTTATGAGAAAATGGAGACCACAGAGTGCTCCCTTGTAAAATGAGTGGGAGGTAGTCCACCAGGTTATGTTGCCGACCTGCTATACCTGGTTGATACCTGGTTGATGGGGTTCTGGGAGTTCTTCTACTCCCCAATCCCGGCCCGAGGCCAGACTTGACTTGTGAGAGTTTGGTCCACCAGGCTGTTGCTTGGAGCGGCCCGCAGGCCCACATACCCACCACAGCCCGGTTGGTCCAGCACTCCTTGAAGGAAACAATCTAGTTTCCTCTTGAAGATGTCCACGGTTGTTCCTGTAATATTTCTGATACTCGCTGGTAGGACGTTGAACAAACGTGGACCACTGATGTTCATACAGTGTTCTCTGATTGTGCCCATGGCACCTCTGCTCTTCACTGGTTCTATTCTGCATTTTCTTCCATGTCGTTCACTCCAGTACGGTGTTATTTTACTGTGCAGATTTGGGACCTGTCCCTCCAGTATTTTCCATGTGTATATTATTTGGTATATCTCTCGTCTCCTTTCTAGTGAGTGCATTTGGAGAGAGAGTGAATATAGAGAGTACTATAGAGAGAGAGTTTTGACAGCTGCTCATGATGATCGTATGGGGGGACACCAAGGTATTAATATTACTTATCACAAAATTTTCAAATTTTTTTTGGCCCAAGCTGAAAAGCAATGTGGCAAAATTTTGTAACTCGTTTATTCCTTGTCAGCTTGTTGGGAAACCCCCCCTTCGTGGTGCCTCTTTGCCGTGGTGAGGGGCTCACGTACACCTCCCTGGGACAGGTGTGGGTTGCCTGTGCCCCCTCTTCTGCCCCCTCTTTGGGTGGTGTACGTGCTGAAGGGCACCATGTAGGGGCCTTGTGAGCCATCGGACCACCCGCTGGAGGCCTGTGAGAGGCTGCCCTAAGTTGATGGTTGGGTGTCCAGGCTAGGGCGATAAGGGGACTGGGGTCTTAGCACCAGTGTGGGAGAATGCACGAAGTAGTAGGACTCCCCTGTTGAAAAGGGGGAGCACCGCTGGGGACGACACACCCTTCCTGCACTGGCCCGCGCTCGGCCTCCCTGGCTGCCCTGGTAGGTGGTATCCCTTGGTTCCGGGTCCCATCCCTTTTATTAGTTTGCTATATGGATGACGACTTGACTACATCTAACCATGCTCATGGGGTGGGCGACCAGGCCCCTGAGTTGGACCATCCTGGACGACCGGGATCTGTAGCCTCTGCTACAGAGCCCGGTTTAGGCCCAGACCGGACTCTTCCTCCCTACTCCCCTCCCTCCTCTGTGGTTGGGTCGAGTTCCAAGCCTGCTGTGGTGACCGTCTCGTCCCCTTGCACGGCTCCATCTCTTCTTGCGACTACTGCACCTTTAGACCCGTCTCTCTCTACGGGTTCTCATCGCCGTCCCGCCACGGCCGCTCTCTATGCTTCCTTCCCATCCTACTTGTTCCATGCTTTGTTTGGTCCTGCTACATGGACTAAGTATTTTGACCTCCAACCCTTGGACTCAACTCCTCCTGACGATTTTTTCCATTCATAGGCATCTTGTCGATTCCGTGGATGCCTCTGTCACCTTCAACCCCACTCGTCTTGGTACCCATGTCGTTGCTGCTCCTTCTCAGGATGCGGCCACTCGCTTGGCCGCCTTATCCTGCCTTGGTGGAACCCCTGTTCGGGTCTCGAAGAATGCTCGTTGAATGCCAGTGTGGGCACTGTTCTCCTCCCACACCATGTTGCGACCGGTGCTAGGGATCTCAGGGACTGCCACGAGGATATCAAACATGTCCTCGAGGCCCAGGGTCATTCTGTCCTCCAGGTGGATACATTTACTCGTCCCCTCGTGGTATCGCCGTCTGCCTCTTCGGATTGTGAAGGTTACCTTTGATGGTAGGACCCTTCCATCCTCTGTCATTCTCGCTGGTGCCAGGTGCTCCGTTCAGGAGTATATTCCATCTCCTCGGCTCTGCTGGTAAGTGCTGGAAGTTTGGGCATGGTACCCTCAGGTGCTCTAGTCCTGTCTCTCTCTGTCCCCTGNGTCAGCTGGTTGCGGGCGTGCAGCTTGTGCAAGGTGGTCACCAAAACCGGAGCAGAAAATTCATCACTTTCTTGGACCTCTGCTGGAACATATTCAAAGATAGGATATCCATTACAGAGGTACACACCTGGGGTTTGTCCATGATGATCAGGTTGGACGGTTGCAGATCTTCTGCCAAGTCATTGCCCAGGAGAAGTTGCACTCCAGACATGGGAAAAGGCTTTTCCCTGATGGCGACTTGGACTTCACCGGTCACGAAAGGACAATCCAGGTGGACTCTGGCGAGTGGATACGGAGTGGTAGCAGTGAGGTCAGTGATAAGGACGGTTTCCGGTGTAGGTGATGTTAGGCACAGCTGATTTCAATATTATGGACTGAAGAGCCGCTGTGTCCCTCAAGATCTTCAATTTGAAACGTCCCTCCGAATCTGTACCGTTGGTAGAGACAGTTCCAGGATACAGGTGTTTACTGAAGAGAGAAAGATCATTAACAGGAACACCAACATTCATCAGAGGCTTACCGGACTTAGGAGGAGTCTGTTTGAGTTTAGTAGTTTCATTATTGCTTTTGTATTGAGCTTTCCCACATTTATCTATGGTATGTCCATAGAGTTTGCAATACTTACAATACAATTGAGAGCTCGCTTGATTGGTACTCACTTTATCATAACTATACCAAGACTTCTTACTGGAAGATGGGTCTGGTGTTAGCCGGTGGATGAGGCTGTAGGTGTCAGCCGACTTCGCACATCTAATGTAGTCGGTTTCTTCTTTATCTGCTAAATATAAACGGACGGAAGGGGGAACACGTCTCATGAATTCCTCAACTAGAATGAGGTTGACGAGTTCTGAAAAGGTAAAGACATGTGCTGCTTCCAGCCATTTCATGAAATATCTTTTCTTTGTATTGGCAAATTCTAAGAAGGTGGTGGTACTTGCCTTTAGATAATCACGGAATTTTCGTCTGTAGCTTTCGGTGGAGAGAAGGTAGGCGTCAAAACTGCTTGCTTCAGGGTTTGGTAGTCATTCTCAGACGCTAAGGTACTGAGAGTAACTGCAGCTCTACCTGTGAGATGCACTCTGAGAAGGGTAGACCATTGATCAGCAGGCCAGCTAAGTTTTTTTAGCAAGGGTCTCAAAAGTGGTGAAAAATACATCGATCTCTGTCTTAAAGAATGGTGGCATTAACTTACTTGCATGGGAGACATTGAAACTTACGGGAAGACTAGCTGTAGCTTGTTGGTGCCGAGTGTGGTGTGTAGTTTCCAACGCGAGTTCTTGTCAACGATATTCGAGAGCACTATCAGCTTGCTGTTTATTGTGCTCCCGTTGTGTCTCCAGGTCACGTTTTCTTGCTTCAAGCTGCTCTCTCTCTCGCTCACGGAGGAGAGTAGCCTCACGTTCCTTGAGGGCAGCCTCTTCCTTCTTTAGGGCCATCTCGCGTTCATGTTCTTCCTTCCTCAGGGCAGCCTCTCGTTCCCTTATTTGGAGAGCTTCTTTCGCAAGGGCTTTAGCTTCATAGTTGCCAGAGCATGTCTATCTGCAATAGAATAATTTTCGTGAGTGTCAGAGTCTATCTTCCCTTCATCTAAGAGGTGATCCAATATTAAATTGTGCAAGTCATTTTTGTTGGCTCCATGGGGAACATCTAGTTGATACTCGTGTGCAAGAGTTTGTAATTCGGTCTTCTTGGCACGAATTAAGTTCCCTATTTCACCTGCTGGATCGTTACGAAAAGCTGGGAGACGAAACATGGTGAAAATAGCAAATAAATGTACAATGAATATACTTGTGATATGGTAAGTGTCAGTAACAGGATGACGTGGCAACTGGTAACTATCCTGTGGAATTTTAATCGTTAACAATTAACGTTAATTTTAGTATGGTAAATGATTAGTCAATCAAAATCGCAGGAAATCTTGTACCCGGTACTCAATGTAAGAGAATAAAGGCAAGAAAATCCTACTAAATAAATGAAACTGATAGTTTCTAAAACAAATGAAACATTTAATTGTTTCAAAAGTGAATAAGGTAGTCCAAGAATGTAGGCATACCTTGCCGAGTCTCTATAGGACAGAAGCAAGGGTTTTCCCACTAAATGAAATATGATACTTACAGAATTAGCGAACTTTGTGCTCTGAAAAAAGAAAGCTAATTCCCTACCTAAGTAAATATCATCATCTCTGACCGACGTGTAGGGGTGCGAGTGTCAACTGGTGACGAGAACTGCTGTTGAGGTCCCAACTCAGCAACTTAGTCCGTGCTAGAGGAACTATGGCCCTCTGTATCCTCCTTCGGTCGGATTGCAGAAGATAGGGTGCTTTGACCCGAAGACAAATCAAAGTACCAGGGTACCAAAATGATGATCTGTCTGAGATTGAGAAATATCCTAGGGACAAAAGGTGGAAAACACGAGTAATAACACTGAGGGAGGGATGACCAATTAAGAGAATGACTGAGGCCTACAGTCACCACGTAATCCAAAGTTATCCAACACTCACAATATGCTACTCTCGGAATGCACAATATACACAGCACCATATAAATATGAAAAGTAATGAAAATATTGAAAAGCAACTGTATCAAAGCCAAGTACACTTACCACAAATTGATGTTCTAGTACTAGTACCTGAGTGAAGCTCCTTGGACAGGCCCCATTAAATGTGACGGGAAAATGAAGGAGTGTAGATGTTCGGCAGTCCTCCTAATGGCTGGTGTCAATGCCTATCACATTTACAAAAAAAAAAGATAGACTGCTTGGCTGTTGTCTGTGGTAAAGTAAGGGAAGACACGCAAAACACATAGTATGAACAATGAAACTTTAATTAAATGGAAAACAAGTTATGAACAAAAGAATCCCTTGGCTATGTACAGTGCAAACAAACAAGTCAAAAAATATAACATAAAAATTAAGAACAGGGATGAATTACTCTAGGAATAATATAAAGACAAAATGAAATAAACAGGTGCTGAGAATAAAGCGCTAGCTGAGAAACATCCACCTGATAGACAGAGCGTATATCAGTTAGTTGTTTTCTGCTTGAGAGCACAAGATATTCTAACTTCAATGACTGGTTCAAGCCCAGACATCGACTAGGTAGAGGGCGCTGAGGTGCAGAGGTGCAGGTGTGCAGTCGGCGGGTCACCAATGAGAAGCAGGCAGGCTGGAATGGTAGTTTGCTGGTTGTCGACGGTGGCGAGCCGGCATGGAGGGAGTGTGGAGTGGGGGGAGTTTAGGGTACGTTTGCCTCCTGGTCAAAACGTTTTGTGTTACTGGTAGACGTATCTTGAAGGTAGCATCTTATTGTTGTATAATATAAGTAACTTTATGTAGGGAAGAGCAGGCTCAATCTCTCTTGAAAGAGATTATCGTTACAATATAATATATATATATATATTAATATATATATATATATATATATATATATATATATATATATATTATATATATATATATATATTATATATATATATATATATATATATATATATATATATATATATATATATATATATATATATATACATATCGTGCCCCTCATGTTCTTCCATGAGAACATGAGGGCACCGTGGTCTTTGATGGACTAACATCAGACGCCTTTGACATCCGAAGTGGAGTAAAGCAGGGCTGCGTACTGGCTCCAACCCTATTCGGGATTTTCTTCGCAGTTATGCTGCGGCACGCCTTCGGATCTGTCACGGAAGGCATTTACCTCCGGACCAGGTCGGATGGAAAGCTCTTTAACCTCGCCAGGCTGAGAGCCAAGACGAAGGTTCGGCTGAGGTGTCTGCGCGACTTCCTTTTCGCCGACGACGCAGCAGTCACTGCCCACTCAGCCGAAGACCTCCAACGGCTCATGACCCGCTTCAGCGAGGCCTCTCAGGCTTTCGGACTCACCATCAGCCTGAAGAAAACACAAGTCATGGGACAAGGAGTGGACTCCCCACCTGACATCGGCATCTCCGATTCCAAACTGGAAGTCGTTCACGACTTCGTGTACCTGGGCTCCACAATCTCTGACTCCCTCTCTCTTGATACGGAGCTAAACAAACGCATCGGTAAGGCATCTACTACCATGTCCAGACTGACAAGAGAGTGTGGGCCAACAATAGGCTGACTGAGTATACTAAGATTCAGGTTTACAGAGCCTGTGTCCTGAGCACTCTCCTTTATGGCAGTGAGTCTTGGACACTCCGCGCCCGTCAGGAAAGACAGCTGAATGCCTCCACATGCGCTGCCTTCGACACATCTTGGACATCACCTGGCAGGACAAGGTGACAAACAACAACGTCTTGGGGAGAGCAAGAATCACCAGCATGTACACAATGCTGAAACAGACGAATGCGCTGGCTCGGGCACGTTGTGCGAATGGGCGACGGCAGGATCCCCAAGGATCTCCTGTATGGAGAGTTGATGCAGGGAAAAGCGTCCAACAGGCAAGCCCCAGCTACGGTACAAAGACGTATGCAAGAGGACCTGAAAGCCATGGACGTCGATCTTGCTATATGGGAGACACTGGCTGCAGACCGTTCAGCCTGGAGGCAGTCTGTTCAAAGAGGTCTCTCCAAGTTCGAGGAGTCACTGCCAAGGAATCGGAGGCAAAGAGACAGAGAAGGAAAGCCAATAGCCAGGAAGACAGACCAGAATCGGACTTCGTTTGTGCTCGGTGTGGGATGGACTGCCACTCTCGGATTGGCCTCATCAGTCACACCAGACGCTGCACCAGGATTGACAACCAAGGCGCAACTCCATAGTCCCCGAGACTGAAGGATGCCTAAATATGCCTATATATATATATATAATATATATATAATATATATATATATATATATATATATTATATATATATATATATATATGAAAACTCACCACCCCAGAAGTGACTCGAACCCACTACTCCCAGGAGCAACGCAACTGGTATGTACAGGGACGCCTTAAACCACTTGACCATCACGACCGGACATAAGGAAGTGATAGCCGAGGCTATATGAACCACTCCCGCCGGCACTCGGATGGTAATCTTGGGCATAGCATTTTATCAAATCACCTCATTTTTGGGGCAACACGTGAGGAACACAAATGCAAACAAGCCTGAATGGTCCCCAGGACTAGATACAACTGAAAACTCACACCCCAGAAGTGACTCGAACCCATACTCCCAGGAGCAACGCAACTGGTATGTACAGGGACGCCTTAAACACTTGACCATCACGACCGGACATAAGGAAGTGATAGCCGAGGCTATATGAACCACTTCCCCGCCGGCACTCGGATGGTAATCTTGGGCATAGCATTTTATCAAATCACCTCATTTTTTGGGGCAACACGTGAGGAACACAAATGCAAACAAGCCTGAATGGTCCCCAGGACTAGATACAACTGAAACTCACACCCCAGAAGTGACTCGAACCCATACTCCCAGGAGCAACGCAACTGGTATGTACAGGGACGCCTTAATCCGCTTGACCATCACGACCGGACATAAGGAAGTGATAGCCGAAGCTATTTGAATCCACTTTCTCGCCGGCACTCGGATGGTAATCTTGGGCATAGCATTCATCAAATCATCTCATTTTTGGGGGGCAACACATGAGGAACACAAATGCGAACAAGCCTGAATGGTCCCCAAGGACTATATGCAACTGAAAACTCACACCCCAGAAATGACTCGAACCCATACTGCCAGGAGCAATGCTACTGGTATGTACAGGGACACCTTAATCCGCTTGTGAACACTAAGCCCACATGAATTTATAGAATAGACCTGGTTCTGTTTTACATTTGTCGCACCCCTTTTTCAAAATTCTTTCTGCCTCTCTCCTCACTGCGTGTAGTTGTTTCTGCATCTTTGTATCGCTGGTATGTTTGGGGGTTCGGCCTCTTCCTGTATTGGTTCCATTTTGTGTCTTTTGGCTCTAGCCCT
>WNGS01066681.1:1853493-1863804 GCA_020271785.1 Procambarus virginalis | reverse complement strand
TAGTGCGTAGGCCTTGAGGGTGGCCGCCGATCAGCTGACTGTGGGAGTAGCTACGTCTTTGTGCTTTACTCACCATACAAGTTAGATGTACAGTTATGGTGAACAAAACATGTAAATACGTATATATAACGTCTGTGTATAGTGAATAAATGCAAAAACAGTATTGTGGGAGGTAAATGAGGGTGAGTGAGGTGGTGTTGAGGGATGGCGTGGCAGTGAGTGGCTCGCTGGTGTGTGGCGGCCACTCCTCGTTGCTTTTTGACTCACAAGACCAACTTAGTAGTTCGTTATGGTGAACAAAACATGCAGATACTTATATATAACCTGTGTATATAGTGTAACAACAGCAAAACTATTTGTTTATTGTTTTATGAAATAATAATTGAATCACTTATATGCACACCATAATTTTGAGTACAGCGATGGTTCACACTTTTATAATATAAATATACCACAATTCACTGTATGGAATAATATTACTGCAAAAAAACTAAGTAAAAATCAATCAGAGACATTGAAATAATTAGGAAATAATATATTTGTGGCAACTGCCATCTGACAGCTCGGGCGGAGTAGACCTCGTCTGGCGAAGGCTCTGCCAACGCCCCTTTTTTGCCACACTTCCCTACCCTACTGCGGCTAAAATATGCTACCTACGATTTTTTTTGTTATTTTTTCCGTGATCAGGGAACAAAAATAAACAATTCTATAAGACGAAAGAATTTTTTGGATTTTTTTTTTGTTGCGCCTGTGGGTGTGAATTCCATTTGGGCACCTAGCGGTTTGAGGGTTAACAACATTCGCAATGACTGCCACCTCATGAAACCATAACCATTGCAGAGGTCCATATAACAATTATGGGTTTCAAGAACAAGGTGCCGGGCAACAGCAAGATTAATAAGATGGTATTATCCAACCTACCAGTGATTGCACTCCATCAATACACATGTATAATAAATACAACTCTTGCAACTGAACTATTCCCCACATACTTCAAGAATGCCACAATCAGATTAATCCCCAAACTGAAAATTACAGGCCAATTCCCCTCCTCAAAGTACCAGGTAAAATATTAAAAAAAATAAACAATCAGAGACTTGTGAAGTACATGGAAGAGGAAGAGAAGGATAACACCAGGCAGCATGGGTTTAAAAACCGCAGAGGGGCCCATACAGCTATAGCCCTGATCTATGAGCATATAGAAAAAATATGTAAAAAATTGTACATTTACATGTAGTAAAAAATAACGCAGTGTTGAAAAAATATCAGTGTAATATAGTGCTTAGAGACGTTTCGAAAGCCTTCAACAAAGTGTGGCACACAGGCGTAAAATATAAGATATCTGAACTAGGACTCCCTGAGAGATTTACTGCTGCTCTCTTCAGCTTTATAGACAACAGAACTGCTAGGCTTGATATTGGCAGCTACTTGAGTGACGTAATAGAACTGAAAAGCGGAGTACCACAAGGAAGCTGCCTCTCCCCCACTCTATTCAACATATATACAGCTGACCTACCCCAACCCCGTCATGAGAATACATCACATACGCTGACGATGTCACCCAAATAATATGCCAACCAGGACCATCAAAGCTTCTACTAGCCGACAAGACCAAGGCAGCAATTGAACTCATAAACAACTTTGAGAAGCAATGGAAAATTAGCACCAACAAACAGAAGTTTTAGATAATACACATTGCGAAAAGAAACCCGGACCCCATTATCCTTGACAACCATCCGATCCAATATGTGGAGGTAGGCAGAATACTGGGACTCACGATAAATAGAACAGGGATACAAGTTCACACACAGAGATCACACTAACGTAATGCATCAAATGAACAAATCCACAAGGGCCGTGATGAGGATTCGAACAAGCTCTGCCTGCCTGCCTCCCTCCCTCCCTCCCTCCCTCCTTGCCTTCCTCCCATCCCACCACCCCCTCTGCCTGCCTCCCTCATTGTCTCTCCCTCCCATCCTACTACCCAGCCTCTGCCTACCTGCCTCCCTCCCTGCCTACCACCCAGCCTCTGCCTCCCTCCTCCTTGCCTCTCCCTCCCTGCCTACTCCCAGCCTCTGCCTGCTTCCCTCCTTCCCAAGCGCTGCCTGCCTGCCTGCCTCCCTTCTTGCCTCTCCCTCCCTGCCTACCTCCCAGCCTCTTCCTGCCTGCCTGCCTATATTTCAGCCTCTCCATCCCTGCCTGCCTGCCCATCCACCCACCAGTCAGCCATCACTGACACAATGAGTGCATTTGGAGCCAACATGGTGCACGGATGTTCCTTGATTGTGCAGATATGTCCAACAAGGTCACGGAATGAATACTATAGCCTCATGACAAATCAAAACAGTGTGCCGTGAATCTGTGATGTCACAGAGTAGAAGGCACTAGAGTGGCTTTCTGTATAAAATATATCTTACCTGAGTGTTACTTGAAAAATTACCGACACTTAACTTCGGAAATACCGGAGCTCCAGAAATAACGACCAGGGTACAGCCCCATATAGGCCGTTAAATTGAGTGGATACTCGATTTAACGATTTATATAATACAGCAAAATAACATTTATACTCATTATTATTTGTGTGAAATTTTGCCCTCCAGGTGGCAATCAGCAATCCAAGAAGGCATCAGCTGCATATCCACTTTTTGAACCCTCCTTACTACTACTCTTCTTCTTTGTGTGTCGGACAGGTGCTTGCATCTCGTCATCACTGCATTATCCATGAGTTCCACTAACTAGGTGTTATTGTTATCATCAGTACCGGTTATGCCTTTTTTTGTTTTAAATTATAAAATCCATTTCTTGACATTGGGATAAAATTTTCATGATGCTAATGCCAAATAATGTGAGATTTGTTAAAACTTTTCACTATTTTATACTTTGACGAATATTTTAGATATCCCGGCCCCCTTAAATGCTTTGGCTTGTTGGGTTTGTGGGGAGTATACTCACGACACACCCCTGGGGGTCCCCGGCAAGACCGGCAACATGTCTCTTGTTGGGTGTCCTGTCCTCTAATTGTGGCTCCGTGGTGGGTGTGGGGGCACATTCGTGAATGAAAGTCTTCCCTCTAGTTTCCATGCCAATGACTCCTGTTCCTCTTATGACTTCTCAGGCTCGTGGGGTGGGCGACCAGGCCCCCGAGTCTGACAGTGTTGGAAGACTGGGCTCTGTAGCCCCTACTACATTGGGCCCAGACTTAGCTCCTCCTGACTCTCCTGACTACTTCCCTCGGCTCCCCCTCCCTCCTCTGTGGTTGGGTTGAGCCCTAAGCTTCCAGCTGTGACCACCTCGTCCCTTGGCCCGGCTCCTCTCTCATTGTAACTGCTGCGCCTTTTAACCCCTCTCTCTCTGGGGGTTCTCAACTCTGTCCCCTCCGTGGCCGCACTCACACGATCCCTTCCTATATTAATTCGTACCACGCCTTATTTGTGCACTACGTGGACTGAGTCCTTTGACCTCCATCATTTAGATTCTACTCCTGATGATTTTTCCCTCCATAGGCACCTTCTTGATTCCGTGGATGCCTCTGTTACTCTTAACCCAACCTGTCTCGGTTCACGTGTCGTTGCTGCTCCTTCTCAGGATCTAGCTATCTGTTTGGCGGCCTTATCCTGCATTGGCGAGACCCCTGTTCGGGTCTCCAAGAATGCTCGGTTAAACGCCAGTGTTGGCACTATTCTCCTCGCGCACCATGTTGCGACCGGTGTTAGGAATCTGAAGGACTGTCACGAAGATATCGAGCATATCCTTGAAGCCCAGGGCCATTCTGTCCTCCAGGTGGACACATTTACTCGTCCTCCTCGTGGTTGTCGTCATCAGCCCCTTCGGGGTGTGAAAATTACCTTTGATGGTCGGACCCTTCCTCCCTCTGTCATTCTTGCTGGTGCCAGGTGGCTCCGTTCAGGAGTACATTCCCTTCCCTCTGCTCTGTAATAGGTGCTGGAATTTGGGCATGGTGCCCTCCGATGCTCCAGTACTGTCTCTCTCTCCCTTGTGCGAGGACAAATGTCACTTTAAGTCGGAGTGCCTTATTTTGCGGTGAGGCCCGCCCTCCTCCTCCTCCCCCCTCCCCCCCCTCCCTCCCTCCCTCCCCCATCCCCCATCCCCCTCCTCCCCTCCTCCCCCCCTCCCCTCCCCCCCATCCCCATCCTCCCCCTCCTCCCCCTCCCCCTCCTCCCCCCTCCCCCTCCTCCTCCCCCCCTCCCCCTCCTCCCCCTCCCCCTCCTCCCCCCTCCTCCCCCCCTCCTCCTCCCCTCCTCCTCCCCTCCTCCTCCCCCCCTCCTCCCCCCTCCCTCCTCCCCTCCTCCTCCCTCCTCCTCCCCCCTCCTCCCCCTCCTCTCCTTCCTCGTCCCCCCTCCCCCCCTCCTCCTCCTCCCCCCCTTCTCCTCCTCCTCCCTCCCTCTCCCAGCTTTTGCTGGGGCCATATCTCATCTGTTCTCTTGATTCGTTCTAATGTTCCCTTCGTCCCCCTGCTTTTTCCGTTGCCTCTCCAATGTTTCTGCTGCACGCATCTTTGTGCATAAATGGTACACTGTTTGTTCCATTTATCTCTCCCCTAATGTCCCGCTTTCTTCTCCGATCTTAACACCTATTGAACTCCTTGCCAGAGCCTGTGCTCCTGCTGGGTGATTTCAATTGTCGACATACCCTGTGGGGTG
Organism: Procambarus virginalis; assembly: GCA_020271785.1. Lineage (NCBI taxonomy): Eukaryota > Metazoa > Arthropoda > Malacostraca > Decapoda > Cambaridae > Procambarus > Procambarus virginalis. Next base: position 1,859,143 of record WNGS01066681.1, on the reverse strand, counting down.
ATGTTCTGACAACATTCTCTGCCTCTCCCTCGCACTCTCCTCCTTTTTCATGACACCGTCTTCGACACTAGCCTCCTCTTTCTTCCTCGCTCTTCCTCTCGGAGAACGCTGAAGTGCGTTCCCTGGTGGAATGTGGATGGTGCTCGGGCTGTAAGCGTGCAGCCTGGAAGAGGCACTGCCGCCAGCAGACGGCTGATTCTTTTCTTTCGTTTCGGAAGGTGAGTGCAGTGACCTGTAGGACCATCCATACAGCTAAGCGTGAGTGTTGGAAGTCTTATGTTTCCCCCATTACGTCCGAAACTCCTCTGCCGCAGATCTGAAAGCGTATCTGCAAGATTGCGAGTAAGTTTGTTCCCGATGTCTTGCCCGTCCTTCACCTCCGTGGTACTCTTGTGGCGGACCCATTGCAGGTCGCGACTGAACTGGGTTTCCACTTTTCTTCTGTTAGCTCTGGTTCTCATCTTCCTCAATCTTTCCTTCTTCGTAAGCCTGTTCTTGAATCATGTCCTTTAGATTTCTGCACCCATCTCGGACTTCCCTATAACGATCCCTTCTCTCTCTCTCTGAACTTCAATCTGCCCTGGCCCTCTGCGGTTCTACGGCGGCGGGCTCCGAAGGCATTCATTATGAGATGCTTCGCCGTCTCCCTCCGTGCACGTCTCGGTATTTACAGAGTCTGTGTAATCGGGTCTGGGAGTCGTCGTCAGTCCCTGAGGACTGGCTTGGTGCTGTTGTCCTTCCTGTTCAGAAACCAGGTCTCTTGGGACATCCCCTAAGGACTTTCGCTCCCATTGCCCCCATGAGTTGTGTCTGCAAACTCTTTGAACGTATGGTTAACGGTCGTTTGATGTGGTTCTTGGAACACTTATCATCAACTCTCTTCTTCTAATTTGATTTTCGCAAGTACTGCAGCACAATAGATGTGTTGGTGAACTTGTAGGTCCATATTTGTACTGCTTTTGCTGCAAAGACCTCCGTTGTTGCCATCCTTTTTCACATGGAAAAGGCTTACGATACCACCTGCAGATATATTGTCCCAACTTCATTCTTTTGGCCTTCGTGGTAATCTCCCTCTCTTTCTCCAAAGCTTCCTCTCTCATCGTTCCTTTCGAGTGAGGCTTGGTGCCACTCTCACTGCCCCTGTTCGGCAATATGAGGGTGTACCCGAAGGTAGTGTTCTGAGCACTACTCTTTTTTTTTTTTTCTAGTTTCCCTCAATGGTCTTCTTTCCAACCTACCTTCTGGCATCTTCTCCGCTCTCTATGTCGACGATCTTACCCTTTGCTGTCGGGGTGATGATTCCCCTCTCCTCAGCGGCGGCTTCAACTTGCAATTCATGCCGTGTCGTTTTAGGCCACCGGTCCAAAATGTCATGGCTTCTGGTTCTCTACGTCTAAGACTTGTGCTATGACTTTTACTCGGAAGCATGTCGTTCTTCGTCCCTCTCTGTCGCTCTATGGACATCCTCCTGAGTACAAGGATTCCGCTAAGCTTTTGGGTTTAATCTTTGACACTCGTTTGTCTTGGTCGCCTCTCTTACCTCAGAATTGGATGCACTAAGGCCCTTACCCTCCTTAAGGTTTTGTCTCGTACTTCTTGGGGAGCAGATAGGCGCACACTCCTCGCAAATTGCTCTCTCGTCCTGTCAAACTCAATTATCGTTGCCCTGCTTACTCGTCTGCTTCTCCTTCTACAGTACTCTTCATCGTCTTGATGCTTTGCACCATACTGGGTTGGGCCTCAACTCTGGTGCCTTTCGTTCGAGGGCTTGTATGTTGACACTGGCTTCCTATATCTCTGGTACCACCGTGATCGCTACTGTCTTCGCTATCTTGCGCGGTCCTTGCAACATCCTCCTCTCGCCTCTGTTGTGCTTTGACTTTTACCCCTCCTGTTGTTCCTGTTCCTCTTCACCCCCTCCCTCTTTCTGTCCGATTATCTCGCCTACGGGATTCTCTTTCGGTTCGTATTTCTAATACTTCTTCTTGTGTTGTCCCTTCCTTGACCCCGTGGCAAGTCTCCCCTTCCAAAATTTTGTTCTTCCTTGACCTTGCATCACTAAAGCTTTTACCCCTCCTAAGGTTCTGAAACGCCTTTTCCTTGAGCACTTTTCTTCATACTCCCACTCCGTTTCCATCTTCACCGATGGGTCTAAGTCTGCAAATGGTGGAGGCTACTCTGTTGTTTTTCCTGACCGCACTTATATGTGTTGCTTACCTCCGGAGACTAGCATCTTCACAGCAGAACTTTATGCTATTTTCTATGCTCTTCGTCTCCTGCTTTCTCGTTGTCAATCTTCCTTTGTGGTTGTCATTGACTCGTAGTGCCCAAATGGCTCCCAGGTACTTCAGTCCGGTCCATCCAGTGGTCGTCGTGATTCAACATTGGCTGTTTCTTATTTCCAGTAAATTAAAGTCAGTTGAATTTTTCTGGGTTCCCAGCCATATTGGTGTTTCTTTAAATGAGTGTGTGGACGCTGCCGCTAGGGAAGCTGTCGGCTCTTGTCCCATCTCCCGGAAAGATATTCCTTATTCCAACTTTTACCCAGTTATTCATTCCTCCATCCATACCCGTTGGCAGGATTGTTGGTCTTCTGTTACTGGTAACAAATTGCGTACTCTTAAGAGCAGTGTGTCCTCATGGCCTTCCTCCTACCACCGTAACTGGTGATGGGAAATGACTCTGGCGAGGTTGCGTATTGGCATACACGTTTTACTCACGATCACTTAATGGAGCGCCGCCCTGCTCCTTATTGTCCAAATTGTATTTTTCCTCTTAGTCATGTATATCCTTGTTGAATGTTCTGACTTCCATTCTTGTCTTGCTTTCCGACTGTCCCACGCGGGTCACTTGTCCATTGATAGAATTCTTGGTGAATCGGATACTTTTGATATCGTTCGCATTGTGTGTTTTCTGTTCTCGTATTGGCATCCTTGGTGATATTAGCGCCCTCTGATTATACCCCACATTCGATGGTGCTACATAATCTTTCCGTTTTGGTGCCTTCTTTTGATAATTACTTCCTTACTTGTTGGGTTTTGTGTTTGTACACAAAGATGACGGCAATATTGAAGAGCCTACAGGTAACATGAATTATAGAGCAAAAATAAAGAAATACTAAGAAAGAATGTGTAAACAAAAATGTTTGGACAAAAAACAGACTACCCCAAAACAGAGGTAGCCAATAAACAACCAGAGTAAAATCACAGATGAAAATATTTGCAAATGTTATGCATGTTATGCAAAGGAAAGTGCAGATATGGGACCAAAGGCACAGAATGCATATTCATGCATCCCTGAAAATGCAGAATATTAGGGAGGGGTTATCTTGCGGTTATCTTGAGATGACTTTCGGGGCTTTAGTGTCCCCGCGGTCCGGTCCTCTACCAGGCCTCCACCCCAGGAAGCAGCCTGTAGCAGCTGTTTTAACTCCCAGGTACCTATTTACTGCTAGGTAACAGGGGCATCAGGTGAAAGAAACATTTTGCCCATTTGTCTCCGCCTCCACTGGGGGATCGAACCTGGAACCTCAGGACTGTGAATCCGAAGTGCTGTCCTCGAAGCTGTCAAGCGCCTCGTTAAATGTCGTTTTGGAATAAACTGCAGATATTTCCACCATAAGCTATGCAAACTCTCAATTAATGAGAGAAAATCCAATTATCTTCAATGCCCTGATTTCCATGTGAGAGGTACACACGGCATTATAGAAGAGAGGAGGTTCAATAGAATTAACCATGAAAGTTTTTTTTTAGAGGCAGCCAGAAACAGAGGGAGAACCAGACAGACAGAAACGTTGCAGGAGTATGGATGGGGATGAGGAAATGCCCAAGACTGGACTACAATTTGTCATCAGGCGCACACATACTATACCCCCCCCCCCAATTCACCACAGAAACGACCACACTCTGCCTGTATCACTACCACATTTTGGTAGTGATACAGGCAGTATCACTACCAAAACAGGATGAAACCATTGCTAAAACAGCAAACCCTGGATCAGGATGGAGAGTGGGGGGGGGGGGGGGGGGGGAGGAGAGAACTACCAAAAACCCACCAGAAGTGACACACAATCCAGAAGGCTGGTATGCTGAGTGGACAGCGCTCTAGATTTGTGGACATAGGGACCGGGGTTCGATCCCCGCCAGCCGGTGGAAACAATGGGCAGAGTTTTCCTTCACCCTGTATTCCCATGTTGCCTAGCAGTAAATATAGGTACCTGGGAGTAGACAGCTGCTACGGGCTGCTTCCTGGCTGTGTGTGTGTGTGAAAAAAAATTAATAAATAAAATTAGATAGTAGTTAGTAACAGTTGATTGACGCGCATAGACGCGATAAAAGCACCTAAATTATTATTGGGATCGTCTCAAAGCCCTCCAAATGTACTCACTAGAAAGAAGATGAGAGAGATATCAATTAATATACACCTGAAAGATACTGGAAGGCCAAGATACCAAATCTACACAGTTAAAATAACAACGTACTGGAGTGAACGATATGGAAGAAAATGCAGAATAGAACCAGTGAAGAGCAGGGGTGCCAGTAGGCACAATCAGAGAACACTGTATAAACATCAGAGGTCCACGGTTGTTCAACACCCGTCCAGCAAGCATAAGAAAATATTGCTGGAACAACCGTGGTAATCTTCAAGAGGAAACTAGATTTATTCCTCCAAGGAGTGCTGGACCAACCGGGGCTGTGGTGGGTATGTGGGCCTGCGGGCCGCTCCAAGCAAACAGCCTAGTGGACCAAACTCTCAACATGTCAAGCCTGGCCCCGGGCCGGGCCTTGGGGAGTAGAAGAACTCCCCAGAACCCCATCAACCATGTATCAACCAGGACAGTTGAGAGGCGGGCCAAAAGAGCGAAGCTCAACCCACCGCAAGCACAACTAGGTGATACAATATGGAAAATCATTCATATTTGAAAAACATATAAAGCCTAAACTCAAAATCAAGAAATAGTTAAGTTCACAAATGGCTTTCTAGTACTGTAGTCAAATTTTATATTTGGGGCATACACGGAATCTCTTATGAAAAAACCTACGTGGATGATGAAATCTGGATTCCAAATTATAATTTATATAGATGTGATAGAGAATTAGGTCAAATGGAGGAGTAGATTTGTATATTTTAATGGAGGACCTGGTATGCACAGGTCCTAATTTAATCTGCTCCCAGAGACAGCTCGGAAACCGAAAATTCGTGACCCGACACACATTTTCCTGTAAGAAATAATGTAAGTTGAATTAATCCGTTCCAAGCTCCCAGAAATATTAACTTCAAAATACATTTCATACATAATTCACACACAAATATTTTGTACATTGTATGTACAATGTACATATAACTTGTATGTACAAGTTATAGCTTACCTTTATTGATGACTTGTTGGTGTAAGGAAGACGGTGAGGAGAGAGGGGGAAGGTATTTTAAAGGAGAGTCCCTGTCCATTATAACAGCAGTGATGACATCTCTAGAATTCGCTCTTATGTTTTGCAGGCATACCTTTAGAACCTGATTGTGGCTCACTGCTTGCTTGTCTTACTAAGAATCTGTCTATAGACACTTGTTCTTTTCCCTACATTTTAACACTTTTCTGTAGAGAGACATCACATTCTCACTATGAATGATCTCTTGGTTTTACTCTTATCGT
>WNGS01066681.1:1819328-1852493 GCA_020271785.1 Procambarus virginalis | reverse complement strand
AAAGAGGATTTTTTTTTTTTGAGATATATACAAGAGTTGTTACATTCTTGTACAGCCACTAGTACGCGTAGCGTTTCGGGCAGGTCCCTGGAATATGATCCCCTGCCGCGAAGAATCGTTTTTTCATCCAAGTACACATTTTACTGTTGCGTTAAACAGAGGCTACAGTTAAGGAATTGCGCCCAGTAAATCCTCCCCGGCCAGGATATGAACCCATGACATAGCGCCCGCGGAACACCAGGCGAGTGTCTTACCACTACACCATGGAGACTGTAGGATTGGTTCAACAGAAATTGTAAAAGGGCCAGATACCAAAGGACAAAAATTAAATCAATATAAGAAGAGGCCAAACCCCAAACATGCCAGTAATACAAAGGAACACGAAATACACAGTCAAATGAAGAGGCAGAAATTTTGAGAAACGGATAGCGGTCAAATGTAAAACAGAACTAGGCATATTCCATATATTCATTAAAAGCAAATTGCAGGTAAAGGATAAAATTCAGAAGTTGAAAATGGGGAAACAGATTCACAGAATAAAAAGGAAATGCGTGAGATAATAAAAGAACAGTTCCAAAGTGTGTGCAAAATGAAATTTTCAGAGAACCAGACACCATACGAATTCCAGAGAATAACATAGGTGTCTATAGAAGTGGAAGGCGTTTCCATAGAAGTGAAAAAAATGCTCAAGGAGCTAAGTAGGATGAAAATGGGAAAAAGATTCACAGAAAATGAAAGAGAAATGTGTGAAACATTAAATGTTATTTAATTATAATTATGTCCTGTCCTCATTGTCATTTAATTGTTGCATTTCATTTATAAAAGTGTTTACTCATTTTCTTTTGATCCGTGTTTATTTTTAAGTGTTGGCCCCATTAAACTTAAATTATACTATTATTCTCTAGGTTATGTTCCAGTTGTTGTTCTAAATTACACCTTAGTACAGTATTTCCATTCTCGTATTAATGCAAATAAACTACTGTACTGTTGCTAGAATTACAGACTCCATAATGTAATAGTCAATGTATGTTATCATTAAGTACTGTATCACCTTTTATTGTACTCATTTGTTATTTTTCATGAAATTTCTCTATTTTGTTAGCTGCTTCTGGCTTGGCGCTTTCTTTTGATAATTATTGTACTTGTTAGCTTCTCTTTTTATTATTAAGTGTTTACACTTTCATCCTTCTAAAGAATTTTTGTTATCTGAATTTTTATAAGTTTTGCCTGAAATGCATTGCGTAATAGTGGCTTTATTAGTATGTTACTCCTGTCCCTGGAATTGTACTTGGTGTTCAATTGAATGTGTGTTCTTTGTACACATATTAATTTGAATAAACATTATTATAATTAATATGATGTTGAATAGCAGAGCTATGGGTGGTGCAAGAGCATGAGCAGCACTCATAAACCATAGATGGTATTTCACTAATGTTCCCAACTTTGGTTTTATGTGAGTGAATTATGGATATAATGTTTGTCGAGCTGACTGGTAAAAGGAGTAGAGTGTTAGGATAGCTGCCGGTGAGATATGTAGTAACATGTGGGAGGTCTTTGGGATGTTTCTTACCCTGGAGACAAGCATCGAGATATTTGGCTTCCATGATACCCTGGTAGGTAATATCACCGTGCTCCTTAACTATGTCCTGGACCTCCTGGCGGAGACGCTGCTGGTGGGTAGGGTTCTTGGCCAGTAAGTAGGATGAGAAGGCCAACGTGGAGGCTGTTGTGTCGTAACCAGCCATCAGGAACATCACACTCTGAGCCACTATCATTCTATCTGACAACACTGAAGCAGAATCCCAAATTAGTTGTTGTTATTCTCATTCTTGTTAGTTTAGCACATAATAAATATAATAATAATTATTATTTATTAAACAAAAGTACATATATATGTACTTTTGGGCTGGTATATACCAGCCCATTCTCCTGTTAAGATAGTACTTATAGTAATAATGGGGACCATCGTATGTATATTGACATAATGGACAATTAGAAAGCAGAATTTGGTCCTATTCAATTTGGACAAAATGGAAAAGGTTTTGTATTTATGTTGCTAATAAAACATAACCTAACCATCCTAGGTTTAATGCACACTGTCCAAGGCCTAATATAGTACATAGTATATGTTATACTAGGCCTAGGAATATTTGAGTTTGTTTTTAGCTGTATTTTTCTGGCATATAAGTTGAATAGCACCAAATTCTATACTGTAACTGTCCATTACGTAATGTACGATGATTCATGTATACTTTAGTTACAAAAAGTACTATCTAAACAGGAGGATGGGTTGTACATTTATACATAGGATATAAGAAAATTGTATGAATCATGGGTAAGGCAGGTTCAGTGCTTAAAGCCACTTAATATACAGAGTTTGACATAATAGCACTAGAGCTCTGCAATCAGCATTATAAACTAATGATTATAAATGCATATAGTCCACCGCCATGCAACACATGGACAAAGGAGGAACTGGATAATTAATGAGAGGGGCTTATAACAATAATGAGAGAGAGATTATACCAAGAGCTGATAAAGATAGATCACGACTGTTGGTAGTCGGTGACTTCAACTTGAAACCCATAGACTGGTAGGCATATGAAGCTAGAACAGAGGACTTTTCGACCTGTAGATTCGTAAACCTCACCCTGGAAACATTCATGTATCAACATGTTAAACAAGCTATGAGAATGAGGGAAGGGTACGTTCCCTCCATGCTGGATTTGATATTTAGCAGGAAAGAGGAAGAGATATTTGACATTCAGTACCTTCCTCCCTTGGGTAAAAGTGACCATGTGTTTTTGGGAATAAAGTATGCAATGCATTATAATCTTGAAGAAAATGAGGAGGTTGAAACAGTTGAAAAACCTGATTTCAGGAGAGAACATTATGGGGAACTTAGAAATTTCTTCAAGGAATTTGACTGGAAATAAGAATTTGACTGAAAAAGAGGTGCAATAGGTACTGTACTCTGAGAGAGAACTCTATCAACATCAGAGGCCCGAGACAGTTCAATATGCTTCCACTACACATAAGGGGCATAACTGGCTGACCCCTCACAGTGTTCAAGAGAGAACTTGATAAGCACCTCCAAAGGATACCTGATCAACCTGGCTGTGACTCATACATCAGGCTGTGAGCAGCTGCGTCCAACAGCCTGGTGGATCAGTCCAGCAACGAGGAGGCCTGGTCGAGGACCGGGTCTCCTGTCTGGAGTGTTGGGCAGCTGTCCTGATGTCGGGATCCTTGCACGGAGTTGTGGCAGTGTGGCTGGCGCTGCGGATTTCAGCTTCCTTGGGGCTCGTGATATGGCTCCATTTGAACTGCTCCCCTGTGGTAATCTAGAAAGTCATCATCCTGGACCTTTATGCGAGTTTCTGTAATTGTATTCCATTTTAGAATATTGTGATTGCACGATGGGGTGAGCTTTTCCTCTACTTGAATTTGATCGATTATGCTCTCTCTTGATGTTAGCACAAGGTAAAAAAATGCTGTTACCTTGAGGGGCTCTGTCATATGTTGTATGAGAAAGGAGTTTAGACCTTCACCAGGTCTAGAAATTGATCTTCTGTTTGTGCTGTTATAATTACCCAATCTATTGTCTCGTGGTTAAAATCGCCGATTATAAGGGTTTGGTTATTTGACACAGCATTGATCACATTATGCAGAGCAGTAACTTCCTCTGCTGCTGTGTCAGCCCTGCACACTTCCACTGTTGGTATTTTACAATCTTGAGCTAGTATGTTGCACTATACACTCTGAGGCTCCCATGGTGTTCAATTCCTCATTATTGGCTGCATTCAGGTCCTCTTTCACATAAAGCAGTACACCACCTGTTCTTGTTGTTCTGTACTCACCTAGTTGTGCTTGCGGGGATTGAGCTCTGGCTCTTTGGTCCTGCCTCTCAACTGTCAACTAATGTACAGGTTCCTGAGCCTACAGGGCTCTATCATATCTACACTTGAAGCTGTGTATGGAGTCAACCTCCACCACATCACTTCCTAATGCATTCCACTTGTCAACCACTCTGACACTGAAAAAATATTTTCTAACGTCTCTATGGCTCATTTGGACACTCAGTTTCCACCTGTGTCCCCTAGTGCGTGTGCCCGTTGTGCTAAATAGTCTGTCTTTATCTACCCTATCAATTCCTCTGAGAATTTTGTATGTGGTGATCATGTCCCCTCTAACTCTTCTGTCTCCCAGTGACGTGAGGTTTAATTCCCATAGTCTCTCCTCGCAGCTCATACCCCTCAGTTCGGTTACTAGTCTGGTGGCAAACCTTTGAACCTTTTCCAGTTTAGTCCTATGCAGTACTAGATATGGACTCTATGCTGGAGCCGCATACTCCAGGATTGGTCTGACATATATGCTGTACAATGTTCTGAAAGATTCCTTACACAAGTTTCTAAAGGCCATTCTTATGTTAGCCAACCTGGCATATGCCGCTGATGTTATCCTCTTGAGATGAGCTTCAGGGGACAGGTCTGGTGTGATATCAACCCCCTAGGTCTTTCTCTCTCTGACTCTTGAAGTATTTCATTTCCCAAATGATACCTTGCATCTGGTCTTCTGCTCCCTACACCTATCTTCATTACATTACATTTGCTTGGGTTAAACTCTAACAACCATTTGTTTGACCATTCCTGCAGCTTGTCCAGGTCTTCTTGAAGCCTCAAGCTGTCCTTCTCTGTCTTAATCCTTCTCATAATTTTGGTGTCGTCAACAAACATTGAGTGGAATGAGTTTATACCCTCTGGGAGATAATTTACGTATATCAGAAACAGGATAGGTCTAAGTACAGAGTCCTGTGGGACTCCACTGGTGACTTCACGCCAATCTGAGGTCTCACCCCTCACTGTAACTCTTTGCTTCCTATTGCTTAGGTACTCCCTTATCCACTGGAGCGCCCTACCAGTTGCTCCTGCCTGTTTCTCCAGCTTATGCATCAGCCTTTTATGGGGTACTATGTCAAAGGCTTTCTGACAGTCCAAAAAAATGCAGTCCGCCCATCCTTCTCTTTCTTGCTTAATCTTTGTCACCTGATCATAGAATTCTATTAAGCCTGTAAGGCAAGATTTACCCTTCCTGAACCCATGTTGATGGGTTGTCACGAAGTCCCTTCTCCCCAGATGTGTTACTAGGTTTTTCTCACAATCTTCTCCATCACCTTGCATGGTATACAAGTTAAGGACACTGGTCTGTAGTTCAGTGCTTCTTGTCTGTCACCCTTTTTGTATATTGGGACTACAGTAGCCGTCTTCCATATTTCAGGTAGGTCTCCCGTTTCCAGTGACCTACTATACACTATGGAGAGTGGCAAGCAAAGCGCTCCTGCACACTCTTTCAATACCCATGGTGAGATTCCGTCCGGGTCAACAGCCTTTCTCAAGTCCAGCTCTAACAGGTGCCTCTTGACCTCATCTCTTGTAATGTCAAGCCCTTCCAAGGCCGCCTGGTATACTACTACCTCTCCTTGTTCTATTGTGCTCACCCATACCTGTCCTTTGTCCTTTCTGAATGGTGGATGATACCCTGGGTGGTGGAATTTCCTTTCAATAATGTCCATGTTACGAACCTGTTATCTCATTTACAGTAGTGTATATGAATAACTGATTCGTAATGTTTATTAGATTAAAAATTAGTATATTATTCCATTTTAGATGTAATAAAGATAGTGTGCTTATTTACCTATTATTGCTGTTGTAATGAGAGTATTATTATGTGTCTTTGCAGTTTAGCATTTATTCATGTTGGGATATGTGAGGGAGCGCATGAGCGAGGAGTCAAGTGGCACTTTGGAGGTCCAGCTAGGCTTGACCGGCCCTCCTCCCTGTTCAGCCCGTTGACGCCGTGAGGGGGGCTTAGTGGGCGGCTGCCGGAGTGTGATGCTCCTTGGGACAGTCCTCTGTCCTTTTGTGGCCTTGTGCTCCTGCTGCTGTCCTCTCTAATTATGCTGAACGCCTTTTCCTTTTCCTTCTATTTCGTTTTTCTCCCCCCTCTTCTCCTATCTGCTTGTCATTTCCTGCCGACCTTTTGCTTGTTTTGTTTATTCCTTTGGACTTCTTCTATTTTGACGCCCGGGTTGCTTGAGGAGGCATACTCTTGCACCCGTAGAACTGTAGTACCCAACGTCTCGAGCGAGGGGAACCTTTTATTGTCAATCCCCTTTTCGTCGCTGAGCCCGATCTCGACGGACTGACGGTTCTTAAGGTGGCGTTTGTGGGGCGTATACTCACGACGCACCCCTAGGGGGCCCTGGCATGATCGGCAATAGCTTCCTGTTGGGTGTCCTGCCTCTACTTGTGGCTCCATGGTGGGTATGGGGGCACATTCGTGGATGAATTTCTTTCTCTTCGTCTTTATGTTGTTGAATGTTTCTGTTGTACCCTCTCAGGCTCGTGGGGTGGGCGACCAAGCCCCTGAGTCGGCCTGTATTGGAAGACCAGGCTCTGTAGCCCCCGCTGCATTGGGCCCCGACCTTGCTCCTCCTTTGACCATCCTGACTTCTTCCCCCAGCTCCCCTCCATCCTCTGTAGTTGGGTCGAGCCTCCAGCCCCCAGTGGTGACCACTTCGTCCCCTGGTGCGGCTAAGTCTCTCATTGTGACTACTGCGCCTTTTGACCCCTCTCTCTCTCTGGGGGTTCTTAACGCCGTCAGCGCCGCGGCCGCACTCGCTCGTTTCCTTCCTGTACTGATGCGTATCAGGCCTTGTTTGATCCTGCTTCATGGGCCAAATACTTTGATCTCCTCCCTCTTGATTCTGCACCTCCTGATGCACCTCCCTCCATCGGCATTTTGTTGATTCCGTGGATGCGTCTGTTACCTTCAACCCCACTCGTCTCGGTATACGTGTAGTTGCTGCTCCTTCTCAGGGTGCAGCTTCCCACTTGGCTGCCTTATCCTGTCTTGGCGAGATCCCTGTTTGGGTCTCAAAGAACGTTCGGTTGAATGCCAGTGTTGGCACTATTCTCCTCCCGCCCCATGTTGCAACTGGTGTTCGGAATCTGCAGGACTGCCACGATGACATTCGGCAAATCCTTAATGCCCAAGGCCATTCTGTCCTCCAGGTGGACTCGTTTACTTGTCCCCCTCGTGGTCGTCGCCGTCAACCCCTTCGAGTTGTGAAGATCACCTTTGATGGTAGAACCCTTCCATCCTCTGTCATTCTTGCTGGTGCCAGGTGCTCTATCCAGGAGTATATTCCTTCTCCTCGGCTTTGTAACAAGTGCTGGAGGTTTGGGCATGGTGCTCTCCGCTGCTCTGGAACTGTCTCTCCCTGTCCTTTGTGTGGGGGTGAAGGTCACTCTAAGTCGGAGTGCCCTTCTCCCCCAAGCTCACTGCCTCAACTGCGGTGAGGCCCATCCTACCTTCTCCCGTGCCTGTATCCATTACAAGATTGAGGCAGCCGTCCTCAACTTGAAGCACCGGGAGCGTTTATCTTTTCCCGAGGCGAGGCTCCAGGTTCGCCGGCTCCCGCCTTATGCTAACATCTCTTATGCTCGCGTGTTGCGCTCTTTCTCTCCTCGTCCTTCCCACCTTCCTCAGACTCACAACCGTTTCCGGGCCTTGGACCCTGATACGCCCACTGCCCCCTCCTCTGTTCCTTTGAGTTCTGTCCCGAAGGGTCCCCCTCCTGGTCCTCTGCCTGGGGTTCTCCTTCTTTCTACCCGGTCTGTCATGTCTTCCGTGTCTTCTTCCTCGTCTCCCTCCGATCCTCCTTCCCATCCTTCCCCTCCATATATTGGCTCTCCCCGCCGCCTGTCGGTGCAGGCGGATGTCCATCGCTCTCCTAACGGCCGTCATGTGTGCTCTCGTTCCGCTTCTCCTGTTGAGAAGAACAGGAAGGGCGCCTTCTCCTCGATGGCGCCCCCTGCTAGGTCCCCGTGAGTGTACACGTCCCTGGGGTACAGCTATAGAAGTTCGATTGGTAGTTTTGGGCGCCGGTTAGCAGCTCCCTGCCTGGGACTACCTGAGCGCGAGTTCTCTTAAAGTAAACGCTCAGGACCCTGGGAATTGCCTAGGGGGCGCGTGGATCCGATGGATGTGACCCCGGAGTCCCCACTCGCTGTGTGCGAGTTTGAGGGTTGCTCGGTCCCTTTGTCTCAGGGTGACCCTCATTGTTTTTGCCTCTGCCATGCTGCCTGTTGGGTCGGTGATACTTTCGACCCTGAGTCCTGTGAGTGTTGCTGCTTGCTTGTGACTCAATTTACCCAATCCTCTGATGATTCTCTTCGGGTACAGGTGGCGCGTGCGTTGCAGTCTAGGTTTCGTCTGTTGCAACGCGCTAGGTTGGTTGCTCACCTGGATGCCCCGGGGCTGCCCCGCTTTGCTTTTCGTGACCCGGACTTGGGGGTGGGGGTCGCTTCGATCCTGGTTCAGTCCGCGCCTCCTCGTCCTTCCCCTACTGCTCGTTCTGGCCCCCCCCCCCTTGCTTCCAGCCCCGAAGCGTCTGAGGGTTTCGGGGTCGGAGCAGGGGTTACTTGATCTTGAGACTCGGGCAGATTCGGGGGGTGCCCCTTCCGGGGGAGCGGCAGAGGCATTCGAGTCTTGTCTCCCGCCGAAGCTTCGGTGGGCCCTCGGGTCACCCGCGGTTGCTCGAGGGGCTGTGCGGGAGCCTGAACTTCGCGATGCTGGTCTACCCGCCGGGTCGGGTTTGGCTTCGTCGGCTGTTCTGGTTCCTTCGGGGTCACCCCTTCCGCCTCTCTCGCGATCGCAAGGTTCGACCCCGGGGGCCTTGCGTCGGTTGCTGCGTCACCGGCTTCCTCTTCGGGTTTTTTCGGGGTTCAGTGCCATGGCGCCTACCCGAGCCCTCGCTCGATGTGTACACGGATGCGTCGTCTCTAGGCTGGGGTTTTGTGACCAGTGCTCACCAGGCCGGCCAGGGGCGTTGGGGTCCGTCCTTCCGTCGAGCTCACAGCACGGTGCAGGAGTTTACCTAACTCCTGACCCATTACCTAACAGCAGCTATAAAATTGCCTATGGCAGTTTCATTGTGCAGCCTAAAGCTTATCTCCCTTGTCTCTAGAGGTGGTTTGTTAATGTTTGGAGAAATGTGGGGTAATGGTCTGTAGTGCTATCGATGATTATTCCTGAAGTAAGGGGAGAGGTTATGTTGGTCCAGATGTGATCAGAGTCGTGGCAGTACTATCAGTGATTCTAGTAGGTCTAGTGATTAAGGGTATGAGGAAGCAGGAATTCATACAGTTGAGGAAGCTGGCAGCAGTAGGGTTTTCAGGCTCGCAGAGGTCAATATAAAAGTCCCCTGCGATAATTAGATGGTTTTTGTTCAGTCTGTTATCTAGTATTAGATTTCTATGGTTAGAGTTGAATTCGGACACATCAGTGTTGAGAATTCTATAGACTGCACCCACAGTCAGGACAGACTCGGCACCCTTGACTCTGAAACTGGCGAAGATATACTCCCCACAGTAGTCTCTAGTTCTAATTACTTTTAAGCATGTTAGTTCTTGGTGGTAGTAAAGAGCAGTACCACCACCTCTCTGAATTGGTCGACAGTTGTGAATTGCTGAGTAGTTTGGCATTTTAAAGAGTTGAGTAGTATCCTCTTTTAACCACGTTTCAGTAAGTATAATAAAAGAGAATTTGTTGTCAATAGTTTCAATCAAGGCACTAACATCATCAAAGTGTTTGCTTAGAGATCTTACATTCAAGTTAATTACAGAGATATTGTAATTATGTGTTAATACATTGTTTACATCATGTGCTGTAAAATATCTGCAATTTTGATCATTAAAGTGATGATTGTCATAGATAGTGGATAAGAGGTTTAGTTCTGAGTCTATACTTGTTTGCATAAAAAGGCCTGTTGTAGGAAAACATGACAAGAATGGCAATTACAAAATAAAACTTTTATATAAAAGGGGGGGAAAAATAAAAATATCAAATGTTTCAACACTAACCTTGTTTAGATTTGATGATGAAATGCTGGTTGTCAGTGGCAGTGAGACCATTGTGGTTGCCAGTAGCAGTGAGACCATTGTGGTTGCCAGTAGCAGTGAGACCATTGTGGTTGTCAGTAGCGGTGAGACCATTGTGGTTGTCAGTAGCGGTGAGACCATTGTGGTTGTCAGTAGCGGTGAGACCATTGTGGTTGTCAGTACAGAGAAGTTGCTGTTGTTTGTGGTGGAATGACTGTGGGTGGCGGATAGATGGTCAGCTTGCGCTTCCAGGAGAAGGTCGAGGAAGTCTCCCCTGCGATGATGGGGACCTGCCTTCCTGGCTGCTAAGGTCTTTTCTACCACACGTTGAAAGAATTTAATTTGGTAAGTGTCTGTAGTAAGCCTCAGTGCGTTATAGAGACTTGGCAAAAGGGCTAAAAGAGTAAATTTTAAAATCGTTAAAAATGAAAAATTAAAAAATGCTTCTGCAACCTTAGCAAATTCTGATTCCTCATTCCCCAGAGAATTAGATTCAATGCCAAAGGCACAGGAAGCAATAGTGTCTATTGTGTAGCACCCAAACTTATGCTTCATATCTATAAAAGGTTTCTGAGCAGATTCCTTAAGAGAAACGGAAACGAGAGAATCAGCCTTGTTACAGATGAGAGGAAACATACTGCGCATCTTGCCCGATGTGAAAATGGGGGACATGAGTGACCGGAGAGACTTCCACTCGTCTCCGGTCTTATTGCTCAGCTTCTCATTCATAATGGTTTTCATCTCCTGACACAGCTACACGACGGTCAACAAAATGATCAAAGTCTTTAACAAAGACGTGTTTGAGAAGGTCTGGGTCGCCAATCATCATGACAGGACGTAGCAGTTCATACAATCCACAGAAGGTGGCACCACCGTGCTTGTAGTACACCTGTATGGATAAACAATTATAACGTAAATGAACCGAGCATCACATTATAAACTTCCTCTCTCTCACTTCTTAAAACCTATAAAACACTAGTAGATAAAAATAAGGTTAAATTATAAACGAAGTGTTACAAATGTTAATGTTCCATTACTGCCCTTGGTTAAAGATATTAGGGTGTCCTTCAAGTTAACTGAGGGTAGAGAACTGGACACGATACTTAGTATAAATTAATTTTCTGGGGGGAGCCCCGTCGGCTCCCCGGAGCTATCCCAGGCTGATATGCTAATGTCAAACTTTGGCATCAGTCATGTGTATGGAGTTCTTAGGCCTACCGGGAACCACGGCCAGAACCGGGCCCCCTCAGAGAGGCAAGGGGAGCAATGGCCTATAGAAGCCCCCGTGTGGTTGGAAGCATTCTATGTCTGCCATCGACCGGGACAGGCACCCAGAAAGGTAAGCGCCCCAAAACAAACCCCTATTCTGGTTAAAATTGCTACCAAAAGCCGAACTAGTGGATAGAACTCCCCAAAGAAAAACGAGCAAACTAGTGTGACGTCACACGCTGCCGCGCCGCTGTCTGCGCAGCTCCCCCCTCCCCGGGAGGGGGAAGGGGGAGCCCCAGACCCTCCGCGCCGGCTACCCACACCTCAGTTCTTGAGGCTGATGCTATAGGCGAAGGTCGTGTGCTCTGGCTCCGGTGTTCGCTACAACACTGTGCTTGCGTGTGGTGTTTGTTTTCTGGGTGCGAGAGCCAGGAGTAATTTTTAGTACTCGGGCTGCATGCGCCTAGGGTTTCCTTCCCTAGGTGCCCTGTAAGTACTACCCTGGGGCTTGGGGCCACCTTCCACAGGCTCCTTGGATCTGCCTCTGCTGGTCCGTTTTACCTTTTTCGGTTTTTCGGCCGCCTGTTGGGCTCTTGGGTGTTCTGTTCTCCCTTGTTACTGGCAGGTAAGAGGCAGTTTGCACTGGTAGGGGCGCAGGGTGCTGCACAGCTTGTATTCCCGACATAGCGGCCGGCTCTGTTCCCTGGGGCTCGCTGTCCTCTTGCGGGGTTTTGTTTTTCTTTTTGTTTTGCCTGGTGGGGGTTCTCTCATATTCATTCCTTAGTTCTAACCCTTTCACGGTTATACTCGATGGCGCCCCCTGCTAGGTCCCCGTGAGTGTACACGTCCCTGGGGTACAGCTATAGAAGTTCGATTGGTAGTTTTGGGCGCCGGTTAGCAGCTCCCTGCCTGGGACTACCTGAGCGCGAGTCCTCTTAAAGTAAACGCTCAGGACCCTGGGAATCCCCTAGGGGGCGCGTGGGTCCGATGGATGTGACCCCGGAGTCCCCTCGCTGTGTGCGAGTTTGCGGGTTGCTCGGTCCCTTTGTCTCAGGGTGACCCTCATTGTTTTTGCCTCTGCCATGCTGCCTGTTGGGTCGGTGATACTTTCGACCCTGAGTCCTGTGAGTGTTGCTGCTTGCTTGTGACTCAATTTACCCAATCCTCTGATGATTCTCTTCGGGTACAGGCGGCGCGTGCGTTGCAGTCTAGGTTTCGTCTGTTGCAACGCGCTAGGTTGGTTGCTCACCCGGATGCCCCGGGGCTGCCCCGCTTTGCTTTTCGTGACCCGGACTTGGGGGTGGGGGTCGCTTCGATCCTGGTTCAGTCCGCGCCTCCTCGTCCTTCCCCTACTGCTCATTCTGGTCCCCCCCCCCTTGCTTCCAGCCCCGAAACGTCTGAGGGTTTCGGGGTCGGAGCAGGGGTTACTTGATCTTGAGACTCGGGCAGCTTCGGGGGGTGCCCCTTCCGGGGGGCGGCAGAGGCATTCGAGTCTTGTCTCCCGGCCGAAGCTTCGGGGTCTGACCAGTGGGCCCCCCTTCCTTCAGCTGTTCCGGCTGCTCCGTCCTTGTCTTGTGGGGTCGGGGCTTGGGGAGAGGACTCGGCCTCGGGTCCTGTGGTGTTGGACCTCGAGGCTGGGGAGGGGCTGACTTGGGGCCTTGGGCTCCGCTGGACCCCGCCTGGGTTTTTCTTCCCTCTGAGCGGGGCTTATTGTTACAAGGAGTGGGGTTCTCTTTTCCCCCCTCTGCGTACGAGTTGGATTTGGTGTCGGCCCCTCCCCGGGTTCGGTTCCGTGTTCCCCCGGGTTCGTCGGTTCCGTCTTTCCGGAGGTTTTCGGCTTATCGCATCCAACCTGGTGAGGTGCGAGCGGCCTTTGCAGCTTACCTCCTGCGGGACCCGGATTATGCCTCGGAACTGGATCCTTCTGAGTTCAGGTTTGGGACTTCGTTCCCTTTCTGGCTCCGTTACGAGGTTCCGGAGTCTTCCTGGCTAGCAGCCTGCCCCTTGCTTGTTTTGGATTCCTGGCATTCCTTCTGTCGTTCCCGCACGTTGGAGTGGCGGGAAGCTTCCACGGTGATTCAGGTTTTCCTGGGGGCGAGCTTGAGTACCTGAATGAGTGCTTGTTTGCCCCTGCCCTCCCCGCGATGTGGGCGTTATTCAGCTCCATGTGCAGGTTCCCGTCCTTTCGGCGGCGCTTGTTGCGGAGGACTTGCGCGCCCGGGGCCTTTTGGCTTCGGCCTTGCGGTTCTTTTCCATCCTGGAGCTGTCCTCGGATTGGCTCGAGGATGTGAGGACGCTTGGGTCCGTCCCAGGGTCCGGCGCCTTGTCCTCGGCTGCGCGCTCGTTCGCTGCCTTGTTGAAGCTGTTCACGCCGATTTTGCGGGATGCGGTTTCCCTGTTTTATGCTTCCGTCTCGCGTGTCGGCAGGCGGTGCTGGGTTCCTCCGTGGAATCTGCTTGGGCTCTGGCTCTTAGGCGTTCTTCCCCCTTTTGTCCTCTTCTTTTTGCGGAGTCGGCCGTGGCGCAGTTTATTCAGGCTGCGTCGGCGGCTTGTCGTCCGATGTCGGACTTGTTGGTCTTCCGGGGGTCCCGGGTGGGTCTTCCCGGAAGGGTCGTGCCAGAGCTCGGGGTTCCTCTCGTCGTGGTAGGCCTCTGGTGTCAGGTTCGGGTTCGGCTCCTGCTGCGGACCCGCCCTCGTCTGGTCGGCGCGGTGTTCGCTCTGTGCGGGTTCTGGGTCTCGTAAGGGTCGCCGGCCCTTTCGCGGTTTGCCCCGTTGACGGGGCGAGGGGGGGGGGGGCTTGCGCTGTTCGCCCGCGCCTGGTCCCACGATTCGTGGGCCTTTCAGGTCGTGTCTTGCGGTCTGCGGTGGCGTTGGGTGGCCCCTCCCCTTTGGGGGGTCGGGGCTGGCAGGGCAAGTTTCTTCCCCTGCGCTCCGTCGCGTCGTCTTGGAGTGGGTACGTTTGGGCGTCGTCGAAACGACGTCGTCCCTCAGATGGGTTTCCCGTCTGTTTCCGGTTCCGAAACGGGACTGCGCGGACCTGAGGTTCATTCTGGACTTGTCCCGTCTGAACCCCTGGGTTCATTGCCCCTCCTTCCGGATGACTACGCTGTCTCAGTTTCGGCTCCTTTTTGGAGCCGGNAAAAACTACATGGATGATGAAATCTGGATTCCCAAATTATAATTTATATAGATGTGATAGAGAATTAGGTCAAATGGAGGAGTAGATCTGTTTATTTAAGAGGACCTGGTATGCACAGGTCCTAATTTAATCTGTTCCCAGAGACAGCTCGGAAACCGAAAATTCGTGACCCGACACACATTTCCTGTAAGAAATAATGTAAGTTGAATTAATCCGTTCCAAGCTCCCAGAAATATTAACTTCAAATACATTTCATACATAATACACACACAAATATTTTGTACATTGTATGTACAATGTACATATAACTTGTATGTACAAGTTTAGCTTACCTTTATTGATGACTTGTTGGTGTAAGGAAGACGGTGAGGAGAGAGGGGGAAGGTATTTTAAAGGAGAGTCCCTGTCCATTATAACAGCAGTGATGACATCTCTAGAATTCGCTCTTATGTTTTGCAGGCATACCTTTAGAACCTGATTGTGGCTCACTGCTTGCTTGTCTTACTAAGAATCTGTCTATAGACACTTGTTCTTTTCCCTACATTTTAACACTTTTCTGTAGAGAGACATCACATTCTCACTATGAATGATCTCTTGTTTTTACTCTTATCGTCTTCCTCACAACTAATTTCTTATGTTGAATCTTACCAGTGACTTTCTTGGAACCCATGGCATGATATATAATAAAATCTTTTATGTTCAGAAACCAAAAATGCACAAAAACATAGAAATTCTTCACGAAGAATTCAAGTACGGTCGTCACTAGACAGGTGACACTGGTAAACTGAAGTGTGCCATGTGCTCAATTGACTCATACAGGTATCAACAATATGTAAGGCGAGGCAAAGTTCATAACCCGATTCAAATTCTGGGAAGAAATTGAGCTCGTAACCTGAAAAATTCGTAAAGAGGACATTCGTATCCGAGGTTCCACTGTACTAGTACTTAGGTATGATGGAAATGAGGAACTTAAAGAAAACACAGGGTACACGACACAATCAGACCTACTCGTAGAAGGAAAGCCATATGTAAAAGATCTGGGAATTATGATGTCTTACAACCTGATACTGTATTTAGTCAACATAACTGAGTAAATATAGCGGCGCCAGGAAAAAGATAGGATGGATTATAAGAACGTTCAAATCCAACAAGATGAACAAAAATATACAAATTTGGATCAAATCCAAACAAATGTCAACAAGATGAAAACAAACTTTTTTTTTTTTTGTCCACTTCAATGTTTTTCCCATACACTTGACAGTGCCCACCATCATGTCAGATTTATCAACCAAACGCATGTTGATATTATAGTCAAGAACACAATCTGGCTTATATACTGGTTCTTGCATTATTTGGTTCACCTTGCCACTGTTCATCATTGTACCATCATGAACGGTTGTCAGCAAGTTCACTTCTCTCTTGTCTTTCCACCTGAGAATATTTGATCACATTTTCTTAGCTCGCAGTCACCAACTTCAAGTTTATTGTCAAACACTGGCATTTCCCTTCTTCTTGGCTTTACTGTGCCAACGAATCCAGTTCTATTTTCAATCAGGAACCTAGCTAGCAAGGGACTTGTATAGTAGTTATCCGTGTACAAAATGTGGCCCTTGTTCATCCATGGTGCCATCAGTGACTTCACCACACTACCTGAGAAACCATGTTGGTTGTTTCTGGGAATGTTAACATCACTAGCCGAATACAGAATCATGTGTAACACGTAACCTGTTTCAGAGTCACAAAGAACAAAGAATTTCAATCCAAATCTGTTGCGTTTGGAGTGAATATACTGCTTGAAGGCAACATGTCTTTTGAAAAGCACAAGGGATTTGTCAATCACCAGCTTCTGTGCTTGTATGTAGAAATCTCTGATCTTTCCAATCACTTCATTCATATAGTGCCTGACTCACCAAAGTCTATCAATCCTCTGTCTGGTCCTCATTACTTGCAAAATGTGGACACCTGAGGAGTATCTGAAACTGGTCTCGAGACATATATTTCCCGAAGAATGGTGTTGGAATAGTCTGGTCTTTGCTCCAATAATCAGTGATAGCGTGTTTGACACAATGCTTCATCAACATACATATTGCTAAAAATACATACATTTCACCTACAGTTGTGTTTTTCCAATGCTGCAATCGTGAATATTCTGTTGTCTCTTTCTCCAATGAGATGAGCCACATGAAGGTTCGTTTGGTGTACAATATATTCCATGAGTAGCTCATCATAAAATGCTGTAAAATATTCCATTTCACACATGCCCTCACCATTATCCGGGAAAAGGTCTGTAATCCCAATGTCTTTATTGTCAAAGGCAGGAATTAGAGGAATAAAATCGTCACCATCACTCCACACAAGTACACCTGGTGTCCTGCGAGAAGCAACAGCGACATGACGGCGAAGAAGCGTTGCACACCGTGGACCAGGAGCTGAAGCCTATCTACGCACAGTACGGCCGCTACGGGAACGTGAGATGATGTCACGTGAACATGAGGGTCTTGGTTCCTCATGTGGTGCCATACGACATGCTGTGCTGCGACGCGACAAATTCTCGCCCGGTAACACCACTGGTAGTAGTAACAGGCGCAGTAACACTATGCTCTGAATCCACTTCACTAAACCCAGAAAATGAGTCACCTTCCTCTGACTTGTCGCTCAAAATATCCTCATACTCTAAATAAGCACAGGAACTGTGTGGTCGAGGGTGGATTGGAGTAGACACTGGGCGAGGTGGCATGGGTGAGTGTGTAGAACTCGCCATGGGAGGAGGCTGTATCTCATTTTCACTGTCTGTTACTATCATCGGTCAGTTGTGTGTAGTCCTTATCATTGTCAGTCATCAAAATCACTTTCCTCACCATCAGCAAATAATTCACTAGTTATTTGCTCTTGGGTAAGTGATTGCTCGGTGCGTACCCGGGAGGTGTTTGGCCGTGCGCTCGCCATGGTGACCGCTGGGTAGCTGGGGCCTCCCACACATTCGTAGCGTGAGCTGGATTTTTTTTACAAAGTGGCGGCTGTTTACTATAGCCCCCTGGGCAGCATATGGGGGCCCCCCCTACCCTGCTGGCCATTCAAATCTTGCGCGGTACTCCATCACGTCATATGACGTGATGCGCAATTTATAGCAAGTTACTCAACACGTCATATGACGTGTTGCACAGTTTAAGGGCTAAATGATGCCACCGATCCCTCCCCTTTTTTGGATATGGTGTACTGATAGATGTTGCATAGAATGTCATAAACCTCCTTGGCAACATTGTTCACAGCATCCACTGTCCAAAAGTTCTTGAAGCGATAGCCCTCTCTGTCACATGTTGCTTTGTTAGTAGTGCTCCAGATGGCAAGTTTTCATGACTATTAGAGTAGCCACATTGCAAAACTTTTATTGCTATTGAACTTCTTTGAATCTCCATTTCATTCCCATTTATAACCAATCATAACTTGCAAAGCACGTTATGATTGTATATTATAAATATATTATGATTGCAAAGTATATTTGTTATGTTTATAATGGAAACTTAATTTTATGTTTTTCAATTCATTACAACTGTCATAAATAAACTAAAATAATAATAAATGATGATTTAAAGGTGAAATATAGGAATTTTCCCATTTTGACCCCTTTAAATACTCGATAAAAAAAAATTCCAATAACTTTTTTCTTGCACAAATTGAGAAAAAATTGTCTTTAAATCAGGGAAGCATGAGGATTCTGCAAATTTAGGGCCATAATTTATGTCTCTTGGCACCAATGGTTGGCGAGTTATGGCTATCTTAGCCATTTTGACCCCCCCTTTCCTGAGGACGTGTTCAGAGCGGTTGGCAGTCGAAAAATGGTGTCAGTCGCCCCCAAATCCAGTTTTTCTTACTTTCGATACATTTGGCTGGGATTAAAACTACACTTTATTTAATTTAAAATTTCACTCCACCCTGCTGTGTTAAAAAAATGGTGATATGGAGTATAGCAGTTTATGGAGTATACTAAGGTTTAGCTAGTTTTTTCAAATATATTGTTATATGGTTATTCTTACAAAATATTTCCTACATAAGTTATGGCTGGAAGAAGTATCTTCCACTTACTACCTTACTGCTAGTAAGTGGTAGAGATGTTTATATAAAAGCTGTGATATTAGTGAACTTAGTGGCTGTAGTTACCATACAAGCTTATTTATCAAATACATACACAAAGTACAGTGTTGTTTTATTTTCTTAACTTTTTAAAATTCTGTGGTAAGTATTGGAAATGTGAAAAGGCCATGATGTATGTTATGACCCTCGACCTCTGAGTATGGTTCCTCTGCTTTTGCAGTTGTAAAATAGATATAAATGTGGTCTTGCCAACTACAATTGTCTAGGGATAAATAAGTCAACTGCTTAATACACAAAGCAATATACTTTAAGTAAGGGTAACAATGGAACATACAAACAAATAAAATGCAGGTAATCACCAGAATTATTCCAACAACATACATATAATAAGGTAAGTAACTCCTATGAGCACTTATCACTTGATTAAATCTTAATGGATAGATGGGTATGCAAATAATGGTCTAATCAGGCAATTAGCTATGTAAACTGAACTAAACAGGCACTTTTGACTTAACTCATAATTACAGGTCCACCTCAGACAAGTCCACCCACACTACTAACTTGGCTAGATGCCTTCCTCGGTGGTGTCTGCACCTTACCATCTAAAGAACAAATAAAATCTCTTGATACTCTGCTGTCTGAGAGTAATACTTATGAACATATTTGTAAATACACTTACTGTATATACCTTTAACACTAATAAGGTGTAATTAAAAGAAATGTACATACAAGAAAACTGAATAATTATAGGGATGAATCAGTGATGCTATGTTGGATACACTGCATGCATCATTGGAATATCCATATATGGTCATCCCCCCCGATATGCCACTCTCTTTCCCCATATGAATAAACGTGCAATAATAACAAAGAAATAAATCCTACAAGCACACTACAGCATGCTACAGTTAACTCAAACTATATATACTAGAAAACAAATAGTCATAATGTTAATCTCCCAATAACTGAGGAAAGATTATATGAACATAAATGCTTTATCATGATAAATGTCAGAATCAAGCATTACTGATTCATAACAAAGTGTAAAAATCAATGGGTATTTAGTTTTTATGGAATATATTGTTTAATGGTTTGTAGAATAAGAAACAAATCTAGTTTTGAATAAATATTTTATAAGATACACAGGGTCCCCAGCAGACAAATTGCTTTAAAAGATCCCCATTTCTGTGGGAGCCCCTGAGGCTTCCTGAAGCTACCCAAACTGATAGTGCTTTATTAGTTTGGGGTAATTGGTCACAAAAGTCCTTTGCCTACCGGGGACCACGAGCCAGAACCTGTTCCGTCCAGAGAGGTGCAGGGAGCAATGGCCTATGAGCACATTACATTTAAAGGTCATAATTGCCATTGACTGGGGAAGGCACCCATTAAGGTGGGCAAAACAAAACACCACAGTCTGGTGAAAATTGTGACCTACTGTAACCACGCAATTATCCGGGAATTGAACATCCAGAAAACGCTCTTATACAGCCAAAATCGTGACCGGATAAAGTTAACTCAATATCCTGCTAAAATGGCCACAGGAGCCGGATAAAAGATGGTTTATCCGAATAAAAAATCAGAGTCGGTTAATTTGCTGCCGATGTTACACTATCTGGACAGTCAGCTGGATAATCATGGAATTGTTCGTACAGTATATGAAAGCCATGAGGCAGGCCGTACCGTATTAATCCCGTCTACCTGTGGCTCGAGACGCATGGTGTAGGAGGGGGTGGGGTGGGTGGGTGGTGTCGGGAGAGAGGGAAGCGTTGGGAGAGACCACCTGGGGGGATAAGGAGTGATGGGGAGCGGCCTATACACTACAATACAGGAATTACTATAGATTTTAGAACAATTCATCATAGCCAAAATCAAAAGAAATACTAGTAATTATGTAATAAAAATACCATACAAGTTTCCTAAAAACAATTTGCACAGGCTGAAGTTTCCTTCAAAAATATATATTTTTTTCCTGTTGGCGGCCTACGTAACGTGCCTCCCTGCCCCGACTGGACCCGTCCAGGCCTGGTCAAGCCATGTGCTCTCTACCCTCGTGTTACACCAAAGTGCCGCGCCATTAGTGAAATATTTTTTTAAATACCTTTTTATTTTCATATTAACTTTGAACATTTTTGGCCAAGACTATGTCTGGTAGCAGCATGAATCGTTCTGGAGGTGTTAAGAGGAAGAAGGTTGTCCTAACAATTAAGGACAAGCTATGTGTTATACAACTTTGTGAAAAAGGCCGGTCGACCTCAAGTGTTGCCAAGGAATTTAATATAGGCACTAGTACTGTTTCTGATATAAGGAAACAAAAAGAGAAAATTATGAAATTCATTTCAACCTGTGAAAGTGAAGGTGCAAGCGCTAGCAGAGGGTGTGGTAGAAAGACTATGAAAACTTCGACGCATGTACAGTTGGATGAGGTCGTGTACAAGTGGTTTGCTCAGCACCGCACAGCTGGCGTGACAATTCGCGGCCCAGAAATACAAAATGCTGCAAGCAGGTTTGCTGCAAGCCTTGGAATAAAGGATTTCGAAGCGAGTGAAGGGTGGGTTGCAAGGTTCAAGGGTAGGCACAATATTATGAAGAGGAAAATTGTCAGTGAAAAATTGAGTGCAGATGAAAGCGGTGTAGAACCATTTAAACAGAAATTAAGAGCATACATTGTGGCAAATAATTTATATTCTTATCAAATTTATAATGCAGATGAAACTGGTTTGTATTGGAGGAATTTACCAGAAAAAACTCTAGCAATGAGGAGTGAGGGTTGTGTGCCAGGCCGTAAGGTCAACAAGGACAGGCTCTCGGCCATGATGTGTGCGAATGCCCCTATTGTGCCACTATTGTGAAATTCTGGAGTGCCACTATTGGGAGGACGCTGGGGTTTCCCTGCGTTTTGGGTGGGGGGGCGCTTCCTTCGCCTCAGCCCTCCTCTTCTGCTTGAGCGACTCTGGCCTGCTTCTGTGGGTGGTGCTCCCGTTTTTCTGGGCTGCGGGTGCACGATACCCTCGCCGCCTCCAGCAGCACCAACCTAGTAACATTTCCATGTCCCTTTTGTGCCTATGTTCTGCAGGTGAGTTTATGTGGTCTGGCATCTCCCTCGTCCAGGCGCTGGTTCATTTTGGGGGTACGAATGGGAGTACATACGTATATGAGAACATAGAACATACAAACAGGGGTGCCTGCAGCGGGCCTATTGGCCCATACGTGGCGGCTCCTGACTATGCCCATCCAGTCCCTCTCCTATGCATGTCCACCCATGCCTGCGTTTCGGGGCCCCTGCCTCCACCGTGTTCTATGGTACATAGGTGGAGGTGCCTGCTATGTGGTACATGTTCCTGTGTCCAGGGGTGTTGTGTGGTGATGTTTTGCTGCGGTTTTAATGCTACAATTGCGTGTTGGGGTATGGTTGTGGCATTTTGTTCGGTCCTTCCGTGCTTTTTCCTGGGGCCTTCGTTGTTTGGGTTCTTTGTTCCCATGATTTTCTGGGTCCCTCATTCCTTGCCGGTCTTGCTGTACCAGGCTTCGCTTTTCCATGTACATTGGATTCTCTGTACTCCCCTAGTTGTCCTTACCTTGTTGTGCTTGCTGGGGATGAGCTTTGGCTCTTAGTCCCACCTCTCGCCTGTCATTCGACTTCTGTACAGGTTTTTGAGCTTTCTAGGCTATGTTCTCTGCACTTGACGCTGGGTGTGTTGTTGGCCTCCGCCACATCCCTTCATTCATTCCATGCATTCCTATTGTCTCCTACGGACACTGGTGTGCTTCTTCTCTCTTTTTTACGGCTCATTTGGGCATTCAGTTCAACATGTTTCCCCCATTACGTGTGCCCCATGTGTTCCTTGGCTTGTATTTCTCTACCCTGTCACTTCCTCTGAGGATTTTGCTTGTGGTGGTCATGACCCCTCTGGATCTTCTGTCTCCCGAGAATGTGTTGGGACATGTCCAGTGGCTTTTGGTGTTGATCAGGTCCCTTTGTTCCCGTTTGCTGCCTACCTTCTTTGTTCCTCGGCTTCCTTTTGTCCTACACGTTGTGTGTTTTGTTTGTGCCTTTTTGCATTCTGGTTCTTTCTTTTGGCATTCATTTCGATTCTGGTTCCTGGCTTTCCCGACCTGTTGGTGTTTTTGGAGTCTCGCATTGTTCCTTCTCTGGAGTCTGTCGGGGTCTTGGTCTCCAACCTCCTGGCGGCTCGCTGGGGTTGGGATGTTTTTCGGTACGGCAGACGTTCCATCTCCTTCTTTGCCGGGTTGGGTTTCCAGCTCTGCCTGCTCAATGGTCACACCAGGGGTCTTCCCGTGGCTCTGCCTCATCCTCAGCTCGTTCAGCTCTGCCTCAAATCTCACCTTCTGTTGGTGGTCAGGTGGCTTCATTGCTGGTGTCCCACTTGCGTGCTTCTTCTTGGCGGCAGTGTGGGGTTTTTTGGCAGTTCTTCCTTTTTCTTCTGTCCCTTCTTAGGTGGCTGTGTTTTATTGGCATTGTCTTGTTCCTCTCTTGTGGGAGTTCAGGGCGGTCATTTTGCCGCATGCTGTCGCCTCATATCGCGCGGCGCTGGCGAAGCCGCTTTCGCTTGCGTTCGGTGTTGATGTTACTTTTAAGCCGTTCTGCAAGCTGTCTCATGCGTTGTTTCACATCCAGCCTGCTCATGTGCAGCCTGTGACGTCCGGGTCTTTGGGCAGTGTTTTTTTCTTTCTAATTAGTTTATTCTTCTTGGTTTATGGTGGCCCCTCCTGTTCTGGTTTTCTGCTCCTTCAGTCGGGGCGGTAGGATTGTTCGTCTCCAGCCGTCTCCTAATCTGACAAAAATTGAGACTGCTGTTTTCCTGAGGGGTCCTTGGGTTTTTGATGCATCGTTGGTTAGGCCGGGGGTGCATCGTATTTTGTGGCCCATGGCGGTTCTCTGCTGTTTTTTGTGCACCTCGGCTTCTGTGTCCATGGACGCGTTTTGGGTTGCTCCGGTTTCCCTTCTTCCCTGTTCGCAAGTGCAGGTTTCCCAGGTTGTCCGCAGGATTCTTACGGCTAGCCAGCCTGCGGTCTATCCCCGTGCTCGTGACGTTCGTAAGTTCGCAGCTCTTGCCGCCGTTTTTGGCAACGTGGCCTGGTGTGACATTCAGGCGCGGGGTTTTTGGCGGTGAGACAGGGTCCTGGCTGCTCGTTGTCTTGTACTTGTTCCTGGGCATAGTTGGGCTTGTGTCGCCTTGGGTCGGCGGTTGCAGCCAGTTGCCTCGGTTTTTAGTTGTGGAGTGTGCAGCGACCGCCTCCCGGATGAGTCCCTCTACTTTCCTCTGTGGGTAGTTAGATCCGGGGAGCCGACGGGGCTCCCCCCAGAAAACCAGCGTTGAATGTAATGAAATACCATTTTCTGGGTGTGACCTGGAGGCTCCCCAGCATCCCTCCCTCTCCTCCGGTCAGCGGTTTTCGCATTTTCTTGACATCCTCTCTCAGAACTGGGGTGTGGATCACTGGCATGGGGGTCTGGGGCTCCCCCTTCCTCCCGGGGAGGGGGGAGCTGCGCAGACAGCGGCGCGGCGACGTGTGACGTCACACTAATTTGCTTGTTTTCTGTTGGGGAGTTCTATCCACTAGTTCGGCTTTTGGTAGCAATTTTAACCAGAACAAGGGTTTGTTTTGAGGCGCTTACCTTTCTGGGTGCCTGTTCCGGTCGATGGCAGACATAGAATGCTTCCAACCACACGGGGGTTTCCATAGGCCATTGCTCCCCTTGCCTCTCTGAGGGGGGCCCTGTTCTGGCCGTGGTCCCCGGTAGGCCTAAGAACTTCATTACATATGACTGATGCCAAAGTCTGACATTAGCATATCAGCCTGGGAAAGCTCCGGGGAGCCGACGGGGCTCCCCCCAGAAAGTGGGCGTTGACAGAGCCGGTCAGCGTCACTCGCGCTGACAGGTGGGGAGTTGCCACAACGATATTATCACTTAATTATTTCCATGTCTCTGATTTTTTCTTAGTTTTTTTGCAGTAATATTATTCAATAGTGTGTATTGTAATATATTTATTGAACCATCGCTATACTCAAAAGTATGGTGTGCATATTAGTGATTCAATTATTATGTTCATAAAACCTTAAACAAATAGTTTTGTTGCTATTACACTCTATACACAGGTTATATATAAGTATCTGCATGTTTTGTTCATAACGAACCACTAAGTTGGTATTGAGAGTCGAAAAGCAACGAGGAGTTACCGCCACACACCAGCCAGCCACTCATTGCCACTCCCTCAACAACGCTTCACTCGCCCACTTTTTCCTCCCACCATCCTGTTTTATATTTTATTCACAATATACAGACGTTATATATAAGAATCTACATGTTTTGTTCACAACTGTACAACTAAGCTGATATAGTTAGTTCAGGCACTAAGAATCGTCGCTATACACAGTCAGCTGGCGGCTGCCTCACTCACTCAAGGTCACACGCACTAAACTTTCTCCACATAGTGACCTACAACTTTCAGTTATTTGAGTACGAATGCCAAACAATGTTTATTACAACATACAAGTAAATTCATGAATTAGAACTGCCTTATTCATTGTCGATAACTTCAATTTCAATTATATCTATAACTAGAATTTCAACTTACTTCAGTATCCCAAAATCTAGCTTCTGACCGATTCACACCATTTTTACATATAGTGTGCACAGCTGTCTGTTCTACAATCCCTATAGAATTGATTTTTTATAAACTAAACGTTTGGAGTTATAAATTTTTGATGTCTAAATTTGCGCATATTTCAAATGCCATATTGACAAATTTTTTAACAGTAAACTATTTTGAAAACCTATATTCTAAATATGTGAAACTGAAGATCATATGCTATTCTGAGAGCATAACATCAAATGATCAGTTAGTGATATTTTATATTTTTGCAGCTGATTTCAAAATCTGAAGTTTTCAATATTCAATTTTATAATTATTTTTTATTTTCTTATTTTTCAAATTACACTGGTATCATTTAGACAAAGTTGGAGCATTTGCCTAGTAGATTATGCACAAAACATTTGAAAGAGTATCAAAAAAATTTTAAAAAACCAGCTCAATGTCACACATCATATGACGTTTTGCGCAGCTTAAAGGTTAAACTTTTTTTTTTTACTTAGTTTCAGAAGCATAGAGAATTCAATGACCCTGGTTTGGTTTGGTGTTGGCTTACTACCTATGAATCTCTGGAAGGTTATTAACCCTTAAACTGCGCATGGCATATATATACGCCCTGAGTAACATTTCCCACGGTGCGCATGGCGTATACTGTATATACGCCATAGGGTGCCAGGCTCGATTCAAATGGCCCGCGGCTACACGGGGTTCACAGTAGCTTCCTCAGGGCTCTTGTAAACAGACGCCATTTTAAAAAAAAAACGTGGGCAATATTCTCAGGTGTGAGAGGCACAGTACTGTTGGAGCAACCAAGGCTGGCGCACGCAGCATGAGCGATCAGCATTGCTGTTCAGCTTGTGACCACAGCATCGCCGAAAAATGTCAAAATAAATATATAATTGTTATTATTTAGTGATAACAATATTACAGATGACTCCTGACTGTGATATAAATAACCAGGGTTGTGATAATAGCAGGATTGTTGTAATAATTAGCGCTGTGGGAAGAGTGATGCTGAGAGACTGAGGGAGACAGCATTGTTTACTGACTGTGTGGCCACCTGTTATTGTTTGCATTCACCATACCAGCTAAGTGGTTCTCTATGGTGAACACAAATGTACATACTTATATATAATGTGTGTATTAGTGTAATAACAGCAAAAGGATTATGTGGGAGGAGCCATTTGGGTGACGGAGGTGACGTCGTCTGCACGACTTGTCTAGCTGTTTAGAGGGTGGCCACTATGCTCTTTGGGATGAGGTCGGGTGATACCTGGTTGATGATACCTGGTTGATGGGGTTCTGGGAGTTCTTCTACTCCCCAAGCCCGGCCCGAGGCCAGGCTCGACTTGTGAGAGTTTGGTCCACTAGGCTGTTGCTTGGAGCGGCCCGCAGGCCCACATACCCACCACAGCCCGGCTGGTCCGGAACTCCTTGGAGGAATAAATCTAGTTTCCTCTTGAAGATGTCCACGGTTGTTCCGGCAATATTTCTTATGCTTGCTGGGAGGACGTTGAACAACCGTGGACCTCTGATGTTTATACAGTGTTCTCTGATTGTGCCTATGGCACCCCTGCTCTTCACTGGTTCTATTCTGCATTTTCTTCCATATCGTTCACTCCAGTACGTTGTTATTTTACTGTGTAGATTTGGGACCTGGCCCTCCAGTATCTTCCAGGTGTATATTATTTGATATCTCTCTCGTCTTCTTTCTAGTGAGTACATTTGGAGAGCTTTGAGACGATCCCAATAATTTAGGTGCTTTATCGCGTCTATACGTGCTGTATATGTTCTCTGTATTCCCTCTATTTCAGCAATCTCTCCTGCTCTGAAGGGGGAAGTGAGTACTGAACAGTACTCAAGACGGGACAGCACAAGTGACTTGAAGAGTACAAGCATTGTGATGTGATCCCTGGATTTGAAAGTTCTCGTAATCCATCCTATCATTTTTCTGGCTGTCGCAATATTTGCTTGGTTATGCTCCCTAAACGTTAGGTCGTCAGACATCATTATTCCCAAATCCTTTACATGCTGTTTTCCTACTATGGGCACATTTGATTGTGTTTTGTACTCTGTATTATGTTTAAGGTCCTCATTTTTACCGTACCTGAGTACCTGGAATTTATCACTGTTAAACATCATGTTATTTTCTGATGCCCAGTCGAAAACTTTATTAATATCAGCTTGAAGTTTTTCAATGTCTTCAGCCGAGGTAATTTTCATACTGATTTTTGTGTCATCTGCAAAGGATGATACGAAGCTGTGACTTGTATTTTTGTCTATATCTGATATGAGAATAAGGAAAAGCAGCGGTGCAAGGACTGTACCCTGAGGTACAGAGCTTTTAACTGCACTTGGACTAGATTTTATATGGTTGACCGTTACTCGCTGAGTCCTGTTTGACAGAAAACTGAGTATCCAGCGTCCTACTTTACCGGTTATTCCCATTGACTTCATTTTGTGTGCTATCACGCCATGGTCACATTTATCGAAAGCCTTTGCGAAGTCCGTGTATATCACATCAGCATTCTGTTTTTCTTCTAATGCCTCAGTGACTTTATCGTAGTGCTCAAGTAGCTGTGAGAGGCACGATCTTCCCGCTCGAAATCCATGTTGGCCTGGGTTGTGAAGGTCATTGGTCTCCATGAAATTGGTGACCTGACTCCTAATCACTCTCTCAAATACTTTTATTATGTGCGATGTCAGTGCAACTGGTCTATAATTCTTTGCCAATGCTTTGCTCCCTCCCTTGTGTAGAGGGGCTATGTCTGCCACTTTAAGTGCATCTGGTATCTCTCCCGTGTCCAAGCTCTTCCTCCACACTATACTGAGTGCCTGTGCTACCGGCACTTTGCATTTCTTTATAAATATTGAATTCCATGAGTCTGGACCTGGGGCCGAGTGCATGGGCATGTTTTCAATTTCTCTTTCAAAATTTAGTGCGCTCGTGTTGATATCAGTTATATTTACAGGGGTTTGGATATCACGCATAAAGAAATTGTCTGGATCTTCTACTTTCATGTTGTTTATTGGAGTGCTAAACATGTCCTCATACTGCTTTTTTAGGATTTCACTAATTTCTTTGTCATCCTCCGTGTATGAACCTTCACTTGTACGAATAGGTCCAATACTGGCAGTAGTTTTTGCTTTTGATTTTGCATATGTGAAGAAGTATTTTGGATTTTTCTTTATTTCCTGAATTGCTTTCTGTTCTAACTGCCTTTCTTCAGTTTCATATGAGTGTTTCAATTTCCGCTCGATTTCTTCAATCTCCCTATTTAAATTATTCCTTCTTTGACGGGAAATTCGGGTGCCGGGAAATTCGGGTGACGGGTGCTTGTAGCCTGGGTGCTTGTAGCACCCAGGCTACAAGCTTAGGTGTACAGTTACGGTGTATAAAACATGTAGATATTTATATATAATATGTGTATATAGGGTAATAACACGGCAAACAGTATAGTTGGGGGAGAAAGTTTAGTGCGTGTGACCTTGAATGAGTGAGGGAGCCGCCAGCCTCCAGCTGTGTATAGCGACGACTCTTAGTTCCTGAACTAACTATATCAGCTTAGCTGTACAGTTGTGGTGAACAAAATATATACATACTTATATATAACGTCTGTATATAGTGTAATAACACCACAAATGGTATTGTTGGGGGAGAAAGTTTAGTGCGTGTGTTGAGGGAGTGGCAGCGAGTGGCTGGCTGGTGTGTGGCGGTAACTCTTCATTGCTTTTCGACTCTCAATACCAACCTAGTGGTTCGTTATGGTGACCAAAATATGCAGATACTTGTATATAACCTGTGTATAGAGTGTAATAGCAGCAAAACTATTTGTTTATTGTTTTATGAACATAATAATTGAATCACTAATATGCACACCATACTTTTGAGTATAGCGATTATTCACCACTTTTATTATATAAATATATTACAATACACACTATTGAATAATATTACTGCAAAAAAACTAAGAAAAAATAAATCGGAGACATTGAAACAATTAGGTAATAATATCTTTGTGGCTACTCCCATCTGTCAGCGCGGGTGACGCTGACCGACCCTGACGACCGCTCTGTCAACGCCCACTTTTTGCCAGACTTCCTTGGTCAATTGCGCCCAAAATATGTCACCTACGATTTTTTTGTTATTTTTCCCGTGCTCAGGGGATGCAAATTAACATGTTTAGAAGACGAAAAAAAATTTTGATTTTTTTTTTCTTGCGCACAGGGGTGTAAATGTCCCCAGGACCCCTGAGCAGTGTAATGGTTAAGGTCAACAGCTTACTGACTAACCATCAGGAAGTATACTTTGGTCTTGAACGTGCATAGTTCAAGACTAAAATAAATTCTCTGTTGATTTACACCAAGAAGCAAGTTACATCACTGTGTGTGTATATCACTTGTGAACCTTATAAACTAGTGGCCAGAATCAACGCATAGTCTTCAGTGGTGCAGCAGTCCATGATTGGCTGTCAATGCACCAATCAATTGCTGACCTCGTCACATCAGTCTGATTTAGTATTGGTGAAAGACGAACACGGTCGCTTGTTTTGCTCCTGGGAAAGCAGTTGTATCCTGAGAGATGCTACACTATCATACGTCTACCATACAGAAAGGACCTCGTATATAGGTGCCATCCAATAAGATTAGCAAATTTATAAACATAATTATAATGTTAGTTTTAGGCTTAAATGGTTATACCGTATGTATCTCTGGGAGTTTGCATCACCTGTTTATGTAGACCTGAGCAATTGTAAGCTTTGTCAGCCTAAAAACGCTTATACCGTACATAATTATACAAATTAATGTGAAAAAAATCAAATGATTCTGAACCAGCTTTATCTCCAATGGTTAAGAAATATGAAGTGAGTGGTGGGTTGGGTGGGTAGTTTGGTGTTTAGCTGTGTGCTGCTTCAGTGATTGGCTTAAGGACAAGGTTGACTCCTCCTTCTGGCCTCAGGATGAAGGGAGATGAGGAAATCTTCAGCTCCTTGTGGCTAGGTGAGAGCTGCAAGTCTGCTGCTAGCACCAGCTTGGCCAGGGCCACCTTGGCTTCCATAAGAGCAAACCGCATTGCTAGAATAAAAAAAAAGGATTAATTCACAGTAACATGACCTAAAAACTCTTATAATTTTACCAGGATTTGGAGTAATGTAGCTAGAGAAATATGATAAAGCAACAGAAAATAAGTAATATTTTTGCATTACAAAAATTGGCAGACTAACCTATGCACCTCCTGGGTCCCATCCCAAAAGGCATGTGAGTAAAACTCTTGATGTGGGTCTTGTTCTCTGGCAAAAAGCGGTCTGGTTGGAACTCTTCAGGCTGTTGCCAGTACCGAGGGTCATGCTGCAGGCTCCATATGGGCACTATCACTAGGTCACCTTCATGCAGGATCAGCTCAGTGCCAGGGATCCTGCATTTATTATTTCATTTTTAGTAATCTACAAGTAGCAAGGCATGATACAAACTTGGACAACTTTTTGCTCACACAAATGTACTGTAGATGTAGATAAGAAGTTATCTGTTGTTCATATAAGCTTAAGGTAGCAATGGAGGACAGTGTTAGCTGGGACAGTTTTAACACTACAACAGATGGCCGACATGTGGGACGATGTGAACCGGGACAATACTGAAAGTACCACAGGGAGAGATACTAGAGATCAGACAAAAAAATAGAAGAGTGAAACATGAGCACTGAACTTGCTCTACTCCTCTGCAGCCTCGAGAGCTACGATTCCAAAGAAATTGTACACCAGGGGGGATGCAAGAGACTTAATGCAATAAGAACAACTGGGAAGGGAGACAATTATAATCAGAAACCAGTATTAACAGTGTTACACAGAAAAATCACGTGATATACATCACGGTGTGATACTATATGTATCATTGAGAAAATCAACTGGGGTTCTTAGGTGGCTTGAACCTGCAACCTCATTGATTTTCTCATTAACAGTGTTATTAGCCCAGGCTTGACAACTACAGTATATCATTCCCTCCACCCCCAGCAACACCAAACCCCCAGGGTTAAGTGTAATGAAAGGCCTCTCTGGTAGCTCCTTGGTGGCTCCCTGAAGCTATCTCACTAAGATGATTTTCCCGTACGCCTCTCCTTCAACGGCGGTTTCAACTTGCGATTGATGCCGTGTCATCTTGGGCCACCAATCATGGCTTCAAGTTCTCTACTACTAAGACTTGTGCCATGACTTTTACTCGGAAGCGGGTCGTTCTTCGTCCCTATTTGTCACTTTATGGTCATCCCCTTGAGTACAAAGATTCCGCGAAGCTTTTGGGGTTATTCTTTGACACTCGTTTGTCTTGGTCGCCCCATGTCTCTTACCTCCGTGTGGAATGCTATAAGGCCCTTAACCTACTTAAGGTTTTGTCCCATACTTCATGGGGAGCGGACATTATGGCTACCTTAGAAATTTTTTTAGTGAGTATAATTGGACAGACTTGATGCTAGTCAAGGAAGTGAATGAGATGTATGTCAAGTTTTGTGAAATATATGATAAAGGCACAAAAAAATTTACACCAAAACAGAGATGCAGAACTAGGAAACAGGATTCGTTCAATAGAAATTGCAAGAGGGCCACAGACCAAAAGACACAAAAATGGAATCAATACAGGAAGAGGCCAAACCCCCAAACATACAAGCGATACAAAGATGCGAGAAACAACTACACGTCAGTGAGGAGAGAGGCAGAAAGACATTTTGAAAAAGGAATTGCAGACAAATGTAAAACAGAACCAGGTCTATTTTATAAATTCATAAACAACAAATTGCAGGTAAAGGATAATATTCAGAGGTTGAAAATGGGAAATAGATTCACGGATAATGAAAAGGAAATGTGTAATTACCTAAGTGTAGTTACAGGATGAGAGCTACGCTCGTGGTGTCCCGTCTTCCCAGCACTCTTTGTCATATAACACTTTGAAACTACTGACGTTCTTGGCCTCCACCACCTTCTCCCCTAACTTGTTCCAACCGTCTACCACTCTGTTTGCGAAAGTGACTTTTCTTATATTTCTTCGGCATCTGTGTTTAGCTAGTTTATATCTATAACCTCTTGTTCTGAAAGTTCCAGGTCTCAGGAAATCTTCCCTATCGATTTTATCAATTCCTGTTACTATTTTGTATGTAGTGATCATATCACCTCTTTTTTCTTCTGTCTTCTAGTTTTGGCATATTTAATGCCTCTAACCTCTCCTCGTAGCTCTTGCCCTTCAGTTCTGGGAGCCACTTAGTAGCATGTCTTTGCACCTTTCCAGTTTGCTGATGTGCTTCTTAAGATATGGGCACCACACAACCGCTGCATATTCTAGCATTGGCCTAACAAAAGTCGTGAACAATTTCTTTAGTATATTGCCATCCATGTATTTAAAAGCAATTCTGAAGTTAGAAAGCATGGCATAGGCTCCTCACACAATATTCTTTATGTGGTCCTCAGGTGATAGTTTTCTATCTAGAACCACCCCTAGATCTCTTTCTTTATCAGAATTCTTTAAAGATTTCTCACATAATATATAGGTTGTGTGGGGTCTATGTTCTCCTATTCCACATTCCATAACATGGCATTTATTAACATTAAATTCCACTTGCCAAGTGGCGCTCCATGTACTTATTTTGTCCAGGTCTTCTTGAAGGGCATGACAATCATCTAAGTTTCTTATCCTTCCTATTATCTTAGCATCATCAGCAAACATGTTCATATAATTCTGTATACCAACTGGTAGATCATTTATGTAGACAATAAACATCACTGGTGCAAGAACTGAACCCTGTGGTACTCCACTTGTGACATTTCTCCAGTCCGATACATTGCCTCTGATCACTGCCCTCATTTTTCTATCAGTCAGAAATTTTTCATTCATGTTAGAAGCTTACCTGTCACCCCTCCAATATTTTCCAGTTTCCAGAACAACCTCTTATGTGGAACTCTGTCGAAAGCCTTTTTAGGTCCAGATAGATGCAGTCAACCCAACCATCTCTTTCCTGTAATATCTCAGTTGCTCGATCATAGAAAATTAGTAAATTCGTTACACAGGATCTTCCAGATCGAAAACCATACTGTCTGTCTGATATTATATCATTTCTCTCCAGGTGTTCTACCCATTTAGTTTTAATTATTTTTTCCAATATTTTGACTATTGCACTTGTCAATGA
>WNGS01066681.1:1777846-1792911 GCA_020271785.1 Procambarus virginalis | reverse complement strand
CACGACCCTGGTAAGTCTCCAAGCGAGTCAGGACCTGGAGCAACAGCGGAACCGGGGGAAAGAGGTACAGGTAACCCCACCTCTCCCAGTCCAGCCGGAAGGCGTCGACCCCGACGGCTTCGCAGTCGGGAAAGGGCGCCACATAAACCGGGAGACGCCTCGACCACGGCGACGCGAAGAGATCCACGTCCGGAGTCCCGAACGTCTGGCACAGCCAAAGGAAGAAGTTGGCATCGACCGCCAACTCCGAAGACAGGGGACGGAACCGAGAGAGGCCGTCCTCCAGGACGTGGACACCCCCCGGACATGAACCGCCTGGAGAGCCAAACCCCGAGAACTCAGCAGATGAGTCACCCGAAGCGACCAGCCCCAAAGAGCCAAGGACCGCATCGAACTTCCCCCCCCCCCCCAGTTCAGACAATGAACCACCGGGGAGCAGTCCGAATGGAGCCGGATCATCGATCCGTGAGCGACTCGAATCCTCCGGAGCGACATCCAAACAGCCGCGAACTCCCGCACCGTGCTGTGAGCCCAACGGAACCCACCGCCCCTGGCCGGCCTGGTGAGCACTGGTCACAAAACCCCAGCCAAGAGACGACGCGTCCGTGTACACATCGAGCGAGGGCTCGGGACGGCGCCAAGGCACTGAACCCCGAAAAACCCGAAGAGGAAGCCGGCGACGCAGCAACCGACGCAAGGCACCCGGGGGTCGAACCCAACGATCGCGAGAGAGGCGGAAGGGCCGGCTCCGAAGGAACCAAAACAGCCGACG
This sequence comes from Procambarus virginalis, assembly GCA_020271785.1. Classification (NCBI taxonomy): domain Eukaryota; kingdom Metazoa; phylum Arthropoda; class Malacostraca; order Decapoda; family Cambaridae; genus Procambarus; species Procambarus virginalis. The sequence goes on along the minus strand of WNGS01066681.1, from coordinate 1,792,139 downwards.
AAGCCACACCCGACCCGGCGGGTAGACCATCATGGCAAAGTTCAGGCTTCCGCACAAACTCTCGAGCAACCGCCTCGCGACCCGGAAACCCCTCAGAAACAGGCGAAGGCTGGACCACAGGTGCAAGAGCCGCCGGAGGAAGAGACAAGGAAGCAGTCCGAGCGTCCCAAACCAGACCCAGCCAAGACCGAACCGAGAGGGAGCCAGATGGGACTTCCTCCAGTTCACCAAGAACCCGAACCTGGCGAGCTGGGAAAGAACCAAATCCCGGACGAGCAGACATTCTGACCGGCTGGGAGCCCAAACCAGCCAGTCGTCGAGATAGGCCAGGACCCGAACACCTAGCAGATGCAGGCGGGCCACCACGACCTGAGTAAGGCGTGTGAAAACGTGCGGTGCCAGATTCAACCCGAAGGGAAGACAACGAAAGCGGTAACCCTGACTCCCCACCACAAAACCTAGCCAGTCCCTGAATACCGGATGAACCGGGACGTGCCAATACGCGTCTTTGAGATCCAGGGACACCATCCAAGCGCCCCTCTCCAAGAGAAGACGGACCTGGGACAGAGTAGTCATCCGAAAGGAGGGGCACAAAACCCACGGGTTCAGACGGGACAAGTCCAGAATGAACCGGCGGTCCGCACAGTTCCGTTTCGGAACTGAAAACAGGCGGGAAACCCACCTGAGGGACGCCGTCGTTTCGACGACGCCCAAGCAAACCCACTCCGAGATGACCCGACGGAGCGCAGGAGAAAAGGCCTGCCCCGCCAGACCCGAACCCCCCGAAGGAGGAAGAGCCACCCAACGCCACCACAGGCCGCGCGACACGACCCGAAAAGCCCACGAATCGTGGGATCAGGCGCGGGCAAACCGGGTGAGCCGCCCCCCATAGCGTGGCAGTGAGTGGCTTGCTGGTGTGTGGCGGCCACTCCTCGTTGCTTTTTGACTCACAAGACCAACTTAGTAGGTCGTTATGGTGAACAAAACATGCAGATACTTATATATAATCTGTGTACAGTATATAGTGTAACAACAGCAAAACTATTTGTTTATTGTTTTATGAACATAATAATTGAATCACTTATATGCACACCATAATTTTGAGTACAGCGATGGTTCACACATTTTATAATATAAATATACCACAATTCACTGTATGGAATAATATTACTGCAAAAAAACTAAGAAAAAATCAATCAGAGACATTGAAATAATTAGGAAATAATATATTTGTGGCAACTGCCATCTGACAGCTCGGGCGGAGTAGACCTCGTCTGGCGAAGGCTCTGCCAACGCCCCTTTTTTGCCACACTTCCCTACCCTACTGCGGCTAAAATATGCTACCTACGATTTTTTTGTTATTTTTTCCTTGATCGGGGAACAAAAATAAACACTTCTATAAGACGAAAGAATTTTTTGGATTTTTTTTTTGTTGCGCCTGTGGGTGTGAATTCCTTTTGGGCCCCTAGCGGTTTGAGGGTTAATTACGGATCCAAATGACCCTGGACTTGCTAGGTTTTCTAGGTGAGCAAAGATCATACTGCTCAGGATCTTTGTTGGTAGGTCACCATTTACCTGTGAGGTCGTGTTTGCTGGATTGTGTGGGGTAGTGTTAGCAGGATTAAGTGATACCTTACTGGACCAAACATTGCTGGTAGTTATACCTGCATGGGTATTATTGGCCATTGCTGTCTTTTTTGCTGTGGCTTCGGCCTTTTTTTGATTTTCGATGTTTTTCCCAATGGGGCAGATTGATGCGAGCGTGCGGTGGGGACCCCCACAGTTGAGACATTTGGGGTTTGATTTATTCGTGCAGTCTCTGAATATGTGTCCCGGCTGGCCACATTCTGAACATACTGTGACTGTTTGTTGGCACTCTACGACTGTGTGGTCGTATTTATAGCATTTCCAACAGGGGGTTATGTTATAGAATTCTTCCTGCTCAAGGTTGTAGTTGTCCATGCTAAGGTGGTAGTAGTGGGAATAGATACCTTGGCTGAGGGCTTTTTGTACCATGGATATTTCTTCAAATCTTATTTTCATCATGGTAGACAAATTCGGCATGAGAATTACTTCTTCTACCTTGGCCCAATCATTCCTTTCTTCTATGTTGCGTTTAATATTTTCAGGGGTATGGTTAGCGAGTGCTGGGTCAAGTCTCTTCAGGACTATTGTCTTCCTGGCCTGCAGCTCTGGGGGAATAATGACCTGAAAATGTTTATCATTCAACATTCGTATGTTTTCTCCCTTGATGACTGTGTCAACATCATCTTGGTAGCAAAGTGCTATGAATGAGGCATCCTTTGTGGTTATTAGTTTCGAAAATCATACCTTGAGAGTGGGTAACAGAATGGCTAGTTCATTCTGCTTCTCAGAGCTAGTCACCCCCACAAGGGGGCGGATTTTACTCGATGACCTCTCATTGTCTCATCCTGGTCATTCTATCTTGTTTCCTTGCCTTTCCTCTTCCTTTCCCCGCCTAAGAATAAGCTCTCCTTAGCTGAGGGCCAGGTACTCCGCCCTTCCACTTGGTTGGTTGGAACTCGCAGAGGTTAGCCCTCAGTTACTTATTCTCCTCTATGTCCTATGTGTGGACAGAATGTCCCTTAAGACAGCCTAACCCTGCTACAAGAGTGAATAGAAGCCCAAGTCAAGTGGCCCCCCCGAGGTTTTACAGGTAACCGCATGGGCCACTGGACCGTTCCACTTGACTCGTTGAAATGGCGAAGTGAGAAGAGTAAGTGAGAGTGGGGAAGATAAGTCTTATAACTAGGAGTGTACAGGTGCTCAGTACAAAGCTGGCATCATTGTATTGTTGGTGGCTATGTCACCCTCCCTCCTATGGGAGGGGGATAGTGGGGACCGTTGGGTCAGCGCCCTGACCGCAAGGGTCAGCGCCCTGACCGCAAGGGTCAGGAGCCCGTGGAGGTCAGGTTACAGTCCCACCACTCCCTTGCTGCTCGTTGCTTGCTGGTGATGCCTTTAGGGTATCTCTTCTTGTTAGAGAGTCTTACAGTGGGTCCCAAGTACTCTGTGCAGGTGCTGCTGGCAGTCTACTGAGCCATTTCCCAGAAGGGTCTTGGGGGGGGGGGGAGCAGGAAGTGAGGGTGTGGGGGAGAGGTTCAGAGAGGGTGAGGGAGGGGACGATAGAGGTAGGTGGCTTGCTTGCCATGTGAGGACCCCCTGATGCCAAAACAAACCCATACTGACCTGCGGTAATATCGACCGCCAGACGATATATGAGACTCTAAATACCGGTCTCCCAAACCGGTCGTTATTACCAGCAGATCGGTATAAAAGAGGCTGTTAAATTGAGTGGATATTGTGTGAAAATGGTGAGAATCTATCAGAAACAGGATTTTTAATGCTGTATCAAAGCTGAAAATCTAGTTATAGAGAAAAATGCAGTTAAAGTTGTCTGCGTTATATATGATCGTTCTAATTCATGGATTTCCTTGTAAGTTTTAATAAATATTGCTTGGCATTCGTACTCGAATATGTGAAAGTTGTAGGTCAATATGTGTTCAAATGAAGTTAAGAAAAAGTAACCCCAAAAAACAATGTAGGTACTGTATAAGGATAATGGGTTAGTGGATATATAAGTATATTTTCTGGGGGGGGGGGCCCTTTGGCTCCCCGGAGTTATCTGGGCTGATATGGATATACAATGGGGCCTCGACTTCTGATGCTAATCCGTTCCCAGAGACGGATCGGATGTCGAAATATCGGAAGTCGAAGCGAATTTTCCCATAAGAAATAAAGGGATTTGAATTAATCCGTTCCCCACCCTCCAAAATATTAACATAAAATTACATTTTATACTGAATACAATGTTTTTTTCTAACTACAATACAGTACCAAAGTTACTCTTACCTTTATGGAGGGCTCTTGATGGCGTATGGAAGATGGTGATGGGGGAGGAGGAGAGTTGTTACTGTTTGGAAGGGGCGTCCCCTTCCATTATCACATCAGGCAGTAATGTTTTCTCTGGGATACTCTCTCTCCTACGTTTTGCCTGAATACCACTAGGACCTGGTTGTGGTTCCGTGCTTGTTTGTCTCACTACAAATTTGTCAAGAGACATTTGTTTTTCCATTCGTTTTAACATTTGTCTGTAATGATGCATCACTTTATCACCCATAATGTTCTTTTTCTTAGCTAGTATGGTGGATATCGTTGACTGAGATTTGTTGTACTGCCTAGCAAGTTCACCTACCTGCACACCATCTTCATATTTACAAATGATCTCTTGTTTCTGCTCTATGGTCATTCTTACATGGGATCTCATATGTTGAGCCTTACCACTGACTTTCCTGGGACTCATGGCATATTATATAATAATTACTTTAATGTTCAAAATGCAGAAAATCACCACAAAAGCGGAATTTCTTATAGGCGCGATCGTCACTAAGCAGGTAGCTGTAGTAAACTGAAGCAGGTCAGACCGCGTGACCGGGAACCATGCGCTCGGCTGACCCAAACGTGTACCAACAAATATTGGATGTCGACGACACCATCGGATGTCGAGTCACATTTTTTTATGAAATTTATATCGTAACTCAAATTTATCGTAAGTAGGGGCAATCGGATGTCGAGGTGCCACTATACTATATATATATATATATATATATATATATATATATAGACTTTGGCATCAGTCAGTGTGTATGAAGTTCTAGGCCTACCAGGGACTACGAGCCAAAACCTGGCCACCCTCAGGGAGGCACGAGGAGCAATGGCCTATAAAAATGCACATGTGACGTGGAGCATTCTATATCTGCTATCAACCGGGATAGGCACCCAGAAAGGTAAGTACCCCAAAACAAACCCCTATTCTGGTTAAAACCATGAAAATAGATAGAGTGGACAGAACTCCCCAAATGAAAACGAGCAATCAAGCATGACCTCACACAAGCCGTGCTGTCTGTCTGTGCAGCTCCCCCCTTCCTGGGAGAGGGAATGGGGAGCCCCAGACCCACCACACCTGCGATCCACAACCAATTCTCAGGTTGATGTGATTGTGATTCGGTCATGTGGCTCCAGCTCTAGTTTCTCTTGTTGTGCTGTGCTTCGTGTGCAGTACTGCTCTTACGGTGGCATGCGAGCTGGGATTAATATTCATAGGTACTCGGGCTGCATGTGCAGGGAAGGTTCAGGGAAGGTTCCCTTCCCTGAGTGCCCCTGAAAGTACCGCCCTGGGGCTTGGGGTTATCTTCCGCAAGTCGCCTTGGGGGTCTACCTCTGGTCTTTTGCAGCTTGGTAATTGACCGCCCCAAGTCAATCACCCGAATCAGTCTTCCCGAGTTTTTTTTTTTCCCTTGTTTACCTTGGGGTAAGTGGTAGGTTTTGCACTGGGGTGCGGGGTACTGCGAAGCTAGTTTTTACTTATTGCAGCAGCCGGCTCTATTCCTCCTGGGTCCGTTATCCTCTTGCAGAGGTTTTATTTTATTTTTGTTTTGGCCTGGTTGGGATGTCTGCCTTTTGTGTCCCTTGCCCCTGTTAGTTAGGGTTTTGACCTGTGTTTGGTGGTACCCCCTGCTTGGCCCCCATGAGTGGATATGTCCCGGAGTTTCAGCTTTAGAAATGTGTTGATAGACTTGGGCTCCGGTTAGCAGTACCCCGCCTTGGCCTATAACCCCTTAGCGTTTGGATTCGTCAGCCATTCTGGTTCCTTCTGAAACGTCCGTTCCGCCTCTCTTTCAATCGCTGGGTTTGGCCCCCTGGGGCCTTGTGTCGGCTTCTGTGTCGCCGGCTTCCTCTTCGGGTTTTTCGGGGTTTAGTGCCTTGGCGCCTGTCCGAGCCCTCGCTCGATGTGTTCATGGGTGTGTCGTCTCTGGGCTGGGGCTTTGTGACCAGTGCTCACCAGGCCAGCCAGGGGTGGTGGGGGTGGCGAGGGGTGGCTTCCTTATGTCGGGCCCACTGCACATTGCAAGAGTTCGTGGCAGTGTGGTCTGTGCTTTGGAGGTCGCCCATGGATCGACGACCCGGCTCCATTCAGACTGCTTCCCAGTGGCTCTTTGTCTGAACTGAGGGGGTTCAATGCGGTCCTTGGCTCTTTGGGACTGGTCGCTTTGGGTGACTCGTCTGCTGAGTTCTCGGGGGTTGGCTCTCCTTGCAGTTCACGTCCGGGGAGTGTCCAACATCCTGGCGAACGGCCTGTACCAGTTCATTTCCCTGTCCATTGAATGGACGGTTAACACTGACCCATTCAGTTGACTGCCACATGTTCGGACATCAGGAGGTGGACCTCTTTGCATGAGAGTGATCGAGGCGTCTTCTGGTAGACAGTATGTGGCACCCTTCCCCGACTGTGAGGCCGTCTAGGTCGATGCCGAAAGGCATGGACCGAAAGGTGGAGGGTGGGGGTTCCTGTACCTCTTCCCCCCAGTTCAGCTGTTGCTCCAGGTCCTGTCTCGCTTGGAGACTTACCAGGGGAGAGTAGTCCTTCTGGCCCCATGGTGGCCGGCCCAGCCTTGGTTTCAGGCGCTGCTTGCTCAGTGTCCAAACCCAGAGGTTTTCCCGTGGCTCTGCCTCTTTCAGCAGATCGTTCCAGTCCGTTACGAGACTGTTTCGATCTTCTCCTCTAGTCTTCGCGTCTGGAGTTTTTGACTCGGGGTCTATCACTATCTGTATGATGATCAGGTGGCTTCTTTGATGGAGTCTCGCCTGCGGGCTTTGTCTTAGTGGCAGTATGAAGTTTCCTGGAGGTCCTTCCGGTTTCTTTTTTCTCTCCACCACAGTACTTCGCTTCTGGCTCAGGTAGTTTTGTCCTTTCTCTTGTGGCTGTTTCAGAACCGTCATCTCATGCCGAATACTGTCGCCTCGTATCCTGAGGCATTGGCAGAGCCACTGCAAGCTTGCTTTCAGTATTAATGTTATTTCTGCACTGTTTTGCAAGTTGTCACAGGCGTTGTTTCACCGCCGGCCTGCTCATGCATCGCCTGAGCCATTCTGATCTTTGGAGAGGGTGCTTTCATATTGTCTTCGCGTTTTGTTGTGCCCCCTTCGGTTCAGGATTGCTTTTCTAAGGCTCTGTTCTTGTTGGCATTGGCCTCTGGGGGTTGGGTCGTGGAGCTTCATGCTCTCCTCCGGCACAGAGGTTTCTGCTCTTTTGGTCGTGGTATTAAGTTTGTTCATTTGCAGCCGTCTCCTTTTCTGGCGAAGAATGAGACTGCTGCTTTCCAGAGGGGTCCTTGGGTTGTTGATGCTTGGTTGGTAAGGCCGGGGGTGCATCATGTGTTGTATCCGGTTGCGGCTCAACTGGCTCTCTGCCGTTATTTGGGCGCCACGGCCTCGGTGACTGGGAACGTACTTTGGGTTGATCCGGTTTTCCCTCTTCCCTGTTCCTGTGTTTGGGTCTCTCAGGTTGTCTGCAGGGTTATTCGGTCCATCCAGCCTGCGATCTATCACCGTGCCAATGACGTTTGTAAGTTTGCTGTACTTGCTGCCATCTACAGTAACATGTCTTGGGCTGACATTTGGGCACGAGGTTTTTGGCGGCCAAACAGGGTCCTGGCTGGAGGATACCTTGTGAATGTTCCTGGGCCTAGTCGGGCCTGTGTCGCTTTGGGTTGGCCGTTGCAGCCAGTTGTCTTGATTTCGAGATGAAGTGCGAGCACCGACCGCCTCCCGGGTAAGTCCCTCTAATTTTTGTGTTTGGTGAAGTAGCTCCTTGGAGCCGAAGTAGCTCCGGGGAACCGAAGGGGCTCCCCCCAGAAAATCAGTGTTGAATGTAATGAAATGCCATTTTCTGGGCGAGTTCCAGAGGCTCCCTGGCAACCCCTCCCTCTCCCCGGTCAGCGGTTTTTCGCGTGTTTTGACATGCAGCCTAAGAACTAATGGTTGGATAGCTGGCACGATGGGTCTGGGGCACCCCGTTCCCCTTTCTGAGGAGGGGGAACTGCGCAGACAGGTGGTGCGGCTCGTGTGATGTCATGCTTGTTTGCTCGTTTTCATTTGGGGAGTTCTGTCCACTCGTTTGGCTATTTTCGTCGTTTTAACCAGAATTGGGGTTTGTTTTGAGGCGCTTACCTTTCTTTGTAATCGCCTCAAAACGCTTACCCAGAAGTTTTGGGTATCAGGGTTGATACCCTTTCTGGGTATCAACCTGTCCCGGTTAATAGCAGATATAGAATGCTCCAAATCACATGTGCATTTGTATAGGCCATTGTTCCTCGTGCCTCTCTGAGGGGGCCAGGTTCTGGCTCATGGTCCCTGGTAGGCCTAGAACTCCATTACACTGACTGATGCCAAAGGTTAGGAATATGCACATCATCCTGATAGCTCCGGGAATTCTCCGGGTCTCACCCAGAAAATGGCGTTCCATTACATTTAATGATGGTTTTATATAAGTGATGAAGCGCTCATCTAGTCTCCATTCAGCAAAACAACCTAAAGAGATAAAAGAAATTTGTCTAAATTTTGCACAAAAATTGGTTCAAAAAATTTAAAGTAATAAGTTCTGCCACCTATGGCTGATATACATGTTGACCAATTTAATTCCAACTTCACATACGTAATGACAGATATGCATTCTCCAAGATGTAAAAGCCACAACGAAATCGGATATGAAACAAAGGAGAAAAAAATAAATATCCTCCCCCACCAACAAGAAAAATAATTTGGAGGACATAAGAAATATTAGCATTAGGCAATGTATTAAATGATACAAGTGGAAGGACAGAGTGCTTGGCCCTCAGCTAAGGAGAGCTTATTCTTAGGTAGGGAAAGGAAGAGGAAAGGCAAGGAAACATGATAGAATGAACAGGATGAGACAATGAGAGGTCATCAAGTAAAAATCTGCCCTCTTGTGGGGGCGACTAGCTCTGAGAAGCAGAATGAACTAGCCATTCTGTTATCCACTCTCAAGGTAAGATTTTCGAAACTAATAACCATAAAGGATGCCTCATTCATAGCACTTTGCTACCAAGATGAAGATGTTGACACAGTCATCAAGGGAGAAAATATACGAATGTTGAATGATAAACATTTTCAGGTCATTATTCCCCCAGAGCTGCAGGCCAGGAAGACAATAGTCCTGAAGAGACTTGACCCAGCACTCGCTAACCATACCCCTGAAAATATTAAACGCAACATAGAAGAAAGGAATGATTGGGCCAAGGTAGAAGAAGTAATTCTCATGCCGAATTTGTCTACCATGATGAAAATAAGATTCGAAGAAATATCCATGGTACAAAAATCCCTCAGCCAAGGTATCTATTCCCACTACTACCATCTTAGCACGGACAACTACAACCTTGAACAGGAAGAATTCTATAACATAACCCCCTGTTGGAAATGCTATAAATACGACCACACAGTCGTAGAGTGCCAACAAACGGTCTCAGTATGTTCAGAATGTGGCCAGCCGGGACACATATTCAGAGACTGCACGAATAAATCAAACCCCAAATGTCTCAACTGTGGGGGTCCCCACCGCACGCTCGCATCAATCTGCCCCATTGGGAAAAACATCGTAAATCAAAAAAAGGCCGAAGCCACAGCAAAAAAGACAACAATTGCCAATAATACCCATGCAGGTATAACTACCACCAATGCTTGGTCCAGTAAGGTATCACTTAATCCTGCTAACACTACCCCACACAATCCAGCAAACACGACCTCGCAGGTAAATGGTGACCTACCAACAAAGATCCTGAGCAGTATGATCTTTGCTCACCTAGAAAACCTAGCAAGTCCAGGGTCATTTGGATCCGTAATTAAAGAAACGTACAAGAGGTATGGTCTCCCAGTGATGGAATTCCCAGACAATCACTCCTCCATTAAAATCATAAAAGCCCTGGTGGACAGCAATATAATAAGCACTACCCCCAATTCAGACCAACTCCCAACAAGTGCCAGCACCCACGACTGCAGCAACCATCAACGAGCCAGAGGAAGACGAAACAACACCAGCAACCACCACTAATGACCTCCGAAGAGTGCCCACAGACAAACAACCAAACATACAAGTTCCACAGGATACACAGGATCAGGGACACGCTGGGGGCATCAATCCTCACCGCACACCCACAGACACTGTTGCACTAAATATTGGAGGGGTGACAGGTAAGCTTCTAACATGGATGAAAAATTTTCTGACTGATAGAAAAATGAGGGCAGTGATCAGAGGCAATGTATCGGACTGGAGAAATTTCACAAGTGGAGTACCACAGGGTTCAGTTCTTGCACCAGTGATGTTTATTGTCTACATAAATGATCTACCAGTTGGTATACAGAATTATATGAACATGTTTGCTGATGATGCTAAGATAATAGGAAGGATTAGAAACTTAGATGATTGTCATGCCCTTCAAGATGACCTGGACAAAATAAGTACATGGAGCGCCACTTGGCAAATGGAATTTAATGTTAATAAATGCCATGTTATGGAATGTGGAATAGGAGAACATAGACCCCCACACAACCTATATATTATGTGAGAAATCTTTAAAGAATTCTGATAAAGAAAGAGATCTAGGGGTGGTTCTAGATAGAAAACTATCACCTGAGGACCACATAAAGAATATTGTGCGAGGAGCCTATGCCACGCTTTCCAACTTCAGAATTGCTTTTAAATACATGGATGGCGATATACTAAAGAAATTGTTCACGACTTTTGTTAGGCCAAAGCTAGAATATGCAGCGGTTGTGTGGTGCCCATATCTTAAGAAGCACATCAACAAACTGGAAAAGGTGCAAAGACATGCTACTGAGTGGCTCCCAGAACTGAAGGGCAAGAGCTACGAGGAGAGGTTAGAGGCATTAAATATGAAAAAACTAGAAGACAGAAGAAAAAGAGGTGATATGATCACTACATACAAAATAGTAACAGGAATTGATAAAATCGATAGGGAAGATTTCCTGAGACCTGGAACTTTAAGAACAAGAAGTCATAGATATAAACTAGCTAAACACAGATGCCGAAGAAATATAAGAAAATTCACTTTCGCAAACAGTGGTAGACGGTTGGAACAAGTTAGGGGAGAAGGTGGTGGAGGCCAAGACAGTCAGTAGTTTCAAAGCGTTATATGACTAAGAGTGCTGGGAAGACGGGACACCACGAGCGTAGCTCTCATCCTGTAACTACACTTAGGTAATTACACTCAGACACAGACACCAGGGACCCAGAAAATATCCCCAACAAAATAGAATTCTTCTCAAGAAAAAAACCCACACGGCTAACCTCAAGACCCTCCAAGAACAGATATAAACTCAGCACATAAAGTTCCACCACAACATTCCCAGTGTCGATACGAATGACGTGTACAACCGGATAATGACGCATACTTTCAACCAAAACCCCACAACAATTCACCAGCTAAGTGACGATAGGTTTATCGCAATGCACAATGGATATGCATCGATCCCAAACAATCCACTAGGTGGAAGAGACTCCTCAGTTTCAACATAGCCATACAGTCATTAAAAATAATTCAACTCAATGTTCTATGCTGGACTCTGCACAGAGCATTGGAACTCAGCAACTTGTACAGAGAAATAGACCCTGATATTACTCATTAACAGCCATGGGAAAAAGGAAAGTGAGAAGATAAAGATCTTTAATTACAAAATTTACCAGGTCAACAGAGCTGACCAGGCCAACGATGGGGCAGCAATTGCTGTAAAAAAAATATTCCACACAAAATTCTAGATAACTTTCAAGAAAACTTCCTGGCAATTGAACTCCAAACTATGAAAGGTATAATCTTCATAGGAACATGTTACCAACCACCAAGACGGCCTTACCTTCCCCTGGCCTACATCATGAAACTCACCAGAAGGAACAGACCTGCCTACTTCCTGGGAGATCTGAACGCCAAGAACAGAACACTGGGACACGGAAGGAACAACCAAGCAGGAGAAGCCATCCACAATGTGATAAAGAATGAAAATCTAACCTACCTGGGCCCAGACTTCCCAACTTACATCAGACAGGGACACAGTGGTAAACCAGACATGATACTGCCAAACAACCACCACTTCTTAAACACCCGCATAGAAAGGGGCCCTGTGAGCACAAGCAACCACCTACCAATAATAATGATGCTATCAACTAACCCTATACAGAAACCCTCACCCTGAGACTTCAACACACTAAAACTGACTGGAAGGCGTTCAAGAGCAGTGCACAGGAAATCAATGTCACAGATTTTAATGGAAAGGAAACATCATGCATAAATGCAGAGTTAAATGCATGGATTAGCAACATAGAAAAATACATGAAGGATCATATCCCCGTAACTCACCATATAACACTCCCCCCCCCCCAGCCACTGAGGCACTCAGGACACTGCAAACTAGATATAACAACCTTCTACAACTTGTAACTCAAAGTGGGTGGACAGACGAGCATAAAAGACTACAAAGGGAACTACAAGACAAGCTGCAAGATCTATGCAAAACAGAGTACACCAAAAAATGGGATGACCTAATAAGCAATATCCAAGTCGACTACAGACACCCAGGAAAGTTCTGGAAAAAAGTAAAAACCCTGATGGGAAACTCTTCTGAGGAAACACCCTACATCACTCAGAAAATAAACTCTATGAGGAGAGAGAACAAGAACAAGAATTCAGGAAGTTCTGTGAAAAAATATTCAGGATAAACCCGGAAGAAAATTTAAACTTCTGCCCCATTAATGGAAGAGAAATTACAACTCAAGTCGGTAACAGAGCTGAAGCACTACTCCCGACGCAAACAATAGACCTTAACCCTCAAACCGCGCATATCATATATAAATGATATCAGTGACAAAACCGAAATCGCGCACATCATTTATATATGATTTCGTGTCTAGCGCTATAATTTAAACACCCCGCCTGGGATAGGGGCAGCTATAGTACAGCCACGACTGATAGTTGCCAGATCCCACCTAGAAAAAAAATCCAGCCCAACATTCTTGGGAGTGAGAACGTCAGTATTGCGCCAGCCACCAAGGCTGGCGCACGCAGCACGAGCTCACAGCACCGCTGTTCAGCTTGTGACCACAGCATCGCCTACAAATGCCAAAATATAAGTGATACTGCTATTATTTAGCAGTGATAGTATTACTGAAGCCCCCTGAATTTGATAAAACTGACCAGGATTCTGATAACAGCTTGATTGTGGAGATATTTAGCGCTGTGCTCGATGGAGGGAGGAGTACGGCTGTGGAGGGAGGATTGTGGCGTCGTCTTCTGACTGTGTGTGGCCACCATTTATTGACTGCACTCACCATACCAGCTTAGTGGTTCGCTATGGTGAACACAAATGTAGATACTTACATATAACGTGTGTATAGTGTGAGATAACAGCGAGAGGAGTAGGTTGGGAGCCGCCATTTTGGTGAGAGGAGCGTCGTCTGCAGGAATTATCGTGTTGTTTACTGGTGACCACAAAAGGTCTTTGGGCACCATACCAGCTTATTTGTACAAGTATGGTGAATAAAACAGGTAGATACTTATATATAATGTGTGTATATAGCATAATAACACCACAACCAATATTGTTGGAGGAGAAATATTAGTGCGTATGGCCTTGAGGGTGGCCGCCGATCAGCTGACTGTGGAGTAGCTACGTCTTTGTGCGTTTACTCACCATACAAGCTTAGATGTACAGTTATGGTGAACAAAACATGTAAATACGTATATATAACGTCTGTGTATAGTGAATAAATGCAAAAACAGTATTGTGGGAGGTAAATGAGGGTGAGTGAGGTGGTGTTGAGGGAGGGCGTGGCAGTGAGTGGCTCGCTGGTGTGTGGCGGCCACTCCTCGTTGCTTTTTGACTCACAAGACCAACTTAGTAGTTCGTTATGGTGAACAAAACATGCAGATACTTATATATAACCTGTGTATATAGTGTAACAACAGCAAAACTATTTGTTTATTGTTTTATGAACATAATAATTGAATCACTTATATGCACACCATAATTTTGAGTACAGCGATGGTTCACACATTATATAATATAAATATACCACAATTCACTGTATGGAATAATATTACTGCAAAAAAACTAAGAAAAAATCAATCAGAGACATTGAAATAATTAGGAAATAATATATTTGTGGCAACTGCCGTCTGACAGCTCGGGCGGAGTAGACCTCGTCTGGCGAAGGCTCTGCCAACGCCCCTTTTTTGCCACACTTCCCTACCCTACTGCGGCTAAAATATGCTACCTACGATTTTTTTGTTATTTTTTCCGTGATCAGGGAACAAAAAAAACAATTCTATAAGACGAAAGAATTTTTTTGGATTTTTTTTTTTTGTTGCGCCTGTGGTGTGAATTCCATTTGGGCACCTAGCGGTTT
>WNGS01066681.1:1755487-1768440 GCA_020271785.1 Procambarus virginalis | reverse complement strand
CTGACGCCCATCACCACTGCATTGTTGATAGACTGGTAGGTTACGGATGTCGATTCCCGAGGAATGTTGGAGTTCACACTGTCGGAGGAGTAAGGGTAGCTGAGGTTGTGCAAGAGTCTGTACTTGCCCGGCGTGGACTTCTCCCTCAGGGCTATGGGGGAACACTTGAAATTCTCGAATGGGGGGGGGCGGCCTCGAAAGGGCCAGCGATGCGTCCTAGGCTCAACTCCCTGTCAAGCATGGGCCCGACGATGTGTGGGAGGTCCGTCGTAGCCTGAGGGTTCATGAAGAAAGAGGAGTCCGCGCCACTTCGAAGCCTAGTAGGAACCCCCCCCCTGAAACCCCCCATGATGTAGTCACATAGGGGGTAACCCACCAGCAAGGTGTCAAGGGCGTCCACCAGTATTGTTACGGCCGGCGCTCTTCTTACCCTTATCCTGTGGGTGACGACGGGGACGCTGCTCCTGGGTGGGTCCGTCGTGTGGCTGGGCTGGTGGACATGGGCTGGTGGACATGGGCTGTAGACAGGGCAGTAGTGCACTGCCTCCTGTGGCAGTGCGGGCAGTAGTGCTTGAAAGAACATGAGGTGAATTTGCAGCCGGGTCCCCTCAAGTGGTATGCAAAGCAGTAGCCCAGGCGCTAGAGAGAGTGAGGGCTGCCGTTCGCCCCACATCCTGCTGCGTCGGCTGAGCTGCAGCCTGGGCGACGCGCTGTACTGAGCGAAATTCCAAGGCCAGCCTGTAAGCGAGCCAAGAACAGCCCGACCTCTCCTTGTCCCACCTGAAGGCCTTGACGTACCACATCCAGTCGCCTCTGAGGGATGCTTTCATGGTCTTCACGTACCGGGTGTAGGTGAACAGCGCCTGGGCCTCAGCTGGGTGCTTCTCGATGTAGATTGTCGCATATATGTTGAAGCCATGCGCCCACTAGTCCGGCATCAGGGGCGGCTACTTCTTACCAGTCGTCTGAACATCAGGGGTGGTCACAGGGCGCGTCTCAAAGGTTCCTGCTTCACGTTCGTAGGCGAGCAGCTCCCAGAAGTCAATGTACTTGTTTGCCCAGACCTTCTCTCGAACGGCCTGGGGGACATACTCACCCAAGAGTGGGTTGCTGGAGCCCTGGGGCGCCCGAAGGTGCAACAGCCAGGGACTAGTAAGAGGGGGGGGGGACACGCTCTCCCTGTGAGACTCACTGTAAGAGGACGGACTGGAGGAGCTGGCACGGCGCCTTGACGTATGCCCCTGGCCCTGGACCGGGGGCGACGCTCGGTGGGGGAGGGCAGGGCGGCTGTGGCAGCCGCGGCAGGGGCAGCCTCGGTGCTCCCCACGCCCCGATGGCTTGTGACAAGGGAGGGGCCCCGTGCCTGCGCAATGAGCGCTTGGAGCGTCGTCAAGTCGTCGGCCGAAAGGGTTGGCACTCACCTAATTGTGCTTGCGGGGGATGAGCTTTGGCTCTTTGGTCCCGCCTCTCAACTGTCAATCAACTGGTGTACAGATTCCTGAGCCTACTGGGCTCTATCATATCTACATTTGAAACTGTGTATGGAGTCAGCCTCCACCACATCACTTCCTAGTGGAAGGTGGCTGTGAAGGTAGCTTCCGTATGGTGGCTATGTTGCTGTGCCACCCGCTGGTTTGCTGGCAGGGCGCATCTGGGAAGTGTGCTCACCGCCCAAGGAGGCCCCTTGGAGGGGAGGCAAAGTGAGCGGGTTTCGTCCGTGCCCTGGCCAGCTGTGTCCTCGCACCCTGTGTTGTTGGCCTTGGGTCGACGCCATCCGTGCCCTCTTCCTTGTTGCGGATGTTGCGTGTTCCGGCTTCTCGACACTGCGGAAAGAAGAAACGTAAGCAACGGCAGGACTAAAGAGGAAAAAGACAGAAAGGGAAAACCCAGTTGCTGCACCAGCAATAACATAACATACACAAGTAAAACTTATGCATTAGTAAAATGTAATTAACAATAGTAAGTAATTAATAACAGACTGTAATCAATTATGCTCAAATTAAGACTGGAAAAAACTGGCAAAAGAGAACAGTCACAACTATGACGCGAAAAACGAAATACACAAGTAAGAGCAAAGATAGGCAGCCCAAGACACAGGACGGGAATACCAAAGCCACAGGAGAAAGTGAACGGAATAAGGAACACTGGACAGGAACCCGATGTAATTAGAGCAACATTAGAAGTGTCAGAAAGCCCGGCTACAGGAGAGAGCGCGGGAGCGCCCACGTAGCCTAGACACACACCCCCCGAGCCAGACAGGCAGAAGGAGGGGGGGGGGGCAAAGAACGACACACCTGCTGAGAGGGGGGGGTGGGGGGGTCTGCACACTGTGCACCATAAGCACCCAGAAAGCGCCGTAAGGGCTACCCTGTCCTCCGCCAACCTGTAAAGCTCGAAGACGGGCAAGGCAACGAAGCACAACCATGAGTAAAGGGAGATAACCGAATGCGACAAGGGAGGAAAACTGGAAATATAGACGTGGACTAGATACGCAAGGAGAGCGAGTGCTTGAAGGGCCTAATAAACTTGGGAAATACCAACCTGGTTGACAACGTAAACAAAGAAAGCGTAAAAGCAACGCTAAGAATTACTAATCCCTCCTGTCGGAAGTCCGTGCGAAGGGACTGATTACACTAAAAAACTGCATGAGATGACCTATATTATATTTATTTATTTATTTATTTATTCATATACAAGAAGGTACATTGGGAATGTGAGAATATATAATATGGTAATTACAATCTTGTAAAGCCACTAGTACGCGCAGCGTTTCGGGCAGAGGGGGGGGGGGGCAATTATATAAAATTAACTGGTAGAATAAGGACCTGCCCTGAACGCTACTCGACTGGCAGCTTACAAGAATATAACTATGCAGCAAGGTAAACTCGGAAACCTAAAAGCCCTTAAAGTAAGTAGTGACACCCAGCAAACAACGAAGATTGAAGTGACGAACGCGTACCACGTCGGGGGGAACGAAACAACAATAACAACAGCGTAAGACGAAGCGGGAGGCAAAACTGGAGACGTAGCCAGAGGCATGGAAACTTCCTTACAACGAACACATGTACACATGAGTACACCACTTACGAAAGGGACGTTAGAATAAAGTAAATCAAAAAGAGGACATCTCCGAACAGGAGCGCCCGTAAAACTGGGAAGGGAACAGAAATTAACAGGTAAATGAGGAGAACATAAAACGTCGCCGAACGCAGGCAAACTGGAAATGACAAGACAGCTCCAAACCTGAGGAAAAGACTTAAATACTTATGTACAAAGAATAAGTGGTCATAATATAATGCACAATATTTAGAATATAAAATAATTTAATAATAACGAAGTAATAGGACGAAATAAACAGAAGAAAAACGATGGGGGGAAACCCCAACCCAACTGCACTGCAAACTAGCACATCCTAGTTGAAACTAACTTAAAGACTCATTGGCAATAAGTAATAGTTTAATACAAAACATAATTGAAAATCCATTAATATATTAAATGAAACATCCTGGAGCAATGCTAAAATTGCAGTAATACATTGCAGAGTTTAATACAAATCATAATTGAAAGTCCAATAATATAATAAATTTTATTTTTATAAATAATTATATAAATAATATAACATAAATAATATAAATAATTATAAATCACCAAAACAGGAGCAGACCGCACGACGACAGGCGTCGAAACTTAAGTTAGTAGATAACTGAGTACATGGACAAAGGGGAAAGAAGCAACTGGGGGAGAGAAATAAACTGATAATAATATTAGCCTTTACATTAACCACCTGAACATAGTATGATAAGCACAATCACCCATGTCTGAAGAGACTGCAAAGAAAGGACTAACAGTCCACAAATGTCCATAGGAAGCACGCCTAACTGGGGGGGTGGGGCACAACCCCTCCCGAATACACTGCAAATAATAGCCCCCTTCTGGTGGAAACCGTGCCCCAGAACTTAACTCTCCGAGACACCAGCCGGAAAACTCCTCTGCAACACCTGTTTCCAGACACCGACTTCTGAGCCACCAACCAGAAGTAACATCGCCGGCTGGTACCGACGGCTGTGACGTCGATGTCGGAGACCTGTAACCTGGAACACATACGGCTAGAACGTTCCTACCAGACATGCAGCTAGAACGGCGACTGGACGTCGGCGGGCTGAACATCTACTTCATGCACTAGCGTCAGCAAAACCCACACCGGCTGGGGAAGGATGGCTGGCCAAGTCAGCAGGAGGACCCGGGCTACACCCACAGACAGCACGTCCAGGGAACCCAGCGGCTTAACCCCGCAGATTCCTCTGGGCCACACCGGGCAGACGAAACTTCTGGGAAACTAGCAACAGAGGAGGGCCGTTCTTCCGGACTACACCGGGCAGACCAATGTCTGGTACACTGCAACCAAGGAAACCACAGGAGAACCGGGCTACACCGGGCAGACAAAATGTCTGGGAACAAACGTGCTGGTCTACATCAGGCAGACAAAACGTCTGGGAACAAACGTGCCGGGCTACATCGGGCAGACAAACTTCTGGAAACAGCGGCCGAAAGCCGCACCTTCCTCCAGGGGAGGGACAGGATCCAGCTGAAGACGTGAGGGAACCCCCCACGTGCCCACCTCACACGTACACGCCTGGCGCGGCACACGAGCAGGCCAAGACCCCACCCCTGGGGGCTTCGCCGTAAATCCACGTGGCTTAGCGCCCCAGAGAAGGCAAGATAAGCAGGCCAGGTCCAATGACAAAGCGCGCCAGGCACGCCTGGGCACTCCCTGGGGCACCCCCAAGCCAGGGGGGGGGAGCCACAGCGAGCCGACCGCATGGGCGCCACCCCCGCACGTGTCCGGACCCCGTCCACAGGCGAAGCGGGCCCACGGGCGCCCACCCCTAGCCAATTGGCCCAGGGGGCCCCCAGCCAGGAGGTGGCAGGACCCCGAGGGACAACGGATTGGGCGACGGCCGCCCTCGTTGACTGGGCCGGGCAACCGCAGGTAGCCCAGTGTAAGTGCTCCACGGTGCGCCATGCCCCGAGGGCGACGCCATCCAGGGCTTGTGCGAACAAGAGGGCCCCCAGGGCCAAGCCCTAGGGACAAAGGACCAATGGACCCGGTCACGTGGCATCACCCCCAAAGGCGATGCCCGGCCGCTCGCCGGGAGCACCAACCACCCACATGGCACGCACATCTGGGGGAACACCAACCAGGGCCCTTAGGGACAAATCCCAGGGGCATTCAAGCTACTGAAAACCAGGACGAGGGCGACGCCGGCCCACCTGAACGTGACAAAGGAACTGGCTACCCACCGGGGAGCGGGGCAGGGCCCCTAGGGCAAGCAAGCCACCACGTGTCCGGCCACAAGAGGCGATGCCTCTGGCACCAATGGCGCACCAGCACCCCAGGGACAAGCCTAGGGCAAAGGACCACAGTAACCCGGGCATGTGGTCGTCCTGCCAACCAGGCGGCGGACGCCCCTAAGGCCGGGGCCGCAGACAACCAAGGACAAGCGCTCCACGGAGCGCCTTGCCACGTGGCTGCCACCACCAGGAAGGCGGGGGCCGAGCACCCACAGGGCGCAGGCAGACTAAGGGCCCAGAGGGTCAAACCTAGCGAGCAGCATGAAGGCTGTCCGCGAAGGGCCTTACCACCGACGAGCGAGGGCCACTCTTGTTCACGCATGCATGCAAAACTGGCCACATGGCGTCGCCACAAGGGGATGCCAGGCCACTCGCCGATAGCTGAGCCCGGCACGCCACGCCAGGCAGGATGTGGGCAGCAGTCCAAGGCCCCTAGGGCACGCCTACGGCCATGCAACTACCGGGCATGGCCACGTGGGCATGGCGCCGCCAAACGATCCAGCACCTGTGCACTACGCGTGAGCCCGCCTGCCTGCCCACCAAGGCGCGGGCAAACCGGTGCCCCTAGGGCACGCCTGGGAGCAAGCAAAACGGGGCACGGTCCACTAGGGACACGACGCAAGACACACGCCATCCCAGGGCATTGCGGCAGCAGGGGGGTGGGGTCCACACAGAGGGCGTGGAGGGATCTTTGGCCCATAAGGCCGGCCCTAGGTACAGAAGACCCCCAAACCTGGCCACGTGGCATACCACCAGGCGACACCGGGCCTCTCACGGAGGCGTCCCTTAGGGCACGACCCAAAGGGCGCGCCGGCAGACCCCAAGACAGGCGTGACGGACCCTAGGGAACTAGGGGACAGTGCTAGGCACACGCCAGACACTGGGGACATTCCTGACTAAACTTGTAACGGAAACAGCACTGTACTTTAGAGCAAGCTGAGTAGGGCAGGCCGCCCCTAGCAGATCGGTCTGGGAGGTCAAAGGGCCCAGGGTGAGAACTGGGACCGAAGTAGCGGGCATGATGTCCATAGCCTGAGTGTGTCCCATGTACACTTGTAAAAGCAGACTGAGAAACCCTGGACAGACGACCGGTCCACGTGCCGATGCGGGCAGGGCGAGAGTAGTCGGATCGAAGCATTTCGAGTGAAGCGGTCCGTGGCGGGAACGAGTGAGGGCAGGACCCCTCTTCCGAAGTTATTTATATGCCACCCAGTACTGCCTGCACTACGCCTGCGGATCGCGCTGTGCAATTGTCTCTCTTTCCCCCATCAAAAACACCTCCGCTTTTCTGCGCAAAGCAGTGGCCCTTTTTTATCGAGTTATACATACACCTATACATATACACCTGTATACATATGCATACACACAACTATACATATATATACATACATACACACATATTCTCAATTTTTCCAATTATTGGGGGAAGGATTTCTGGTCGGTATTTCATCTGGGAATTATGTACTGTGGGGCTGGGTTTGCATCTAGTAAATCGAGGCTCTTGGGACACCAGCTGTGGGAGCGGGGCGTCTCATCTTGGAGTAATCTTTCTAACATTGGGTGGCTAACATTTCGATGGTGTTCCACACCCTGATGGCTTGGTGCTGCAGTCTGATGTTTAGTGTCTGTATGTTCAGAAGCTAATGGCGCTCCTGGATTGTCTGATCATATGGTGGACGGTGTTTTGCTGCTTCTTAGTGCCTTATTTTGCACTGCTTGCAGATTCTGCATGTTAGTTTTCTTTATGGTGTGTAGTGGTACTGGGGGATATTCTAGGTGCGGTCGAACTAGAGCCTTATATAGGTGGATCTGAATGTTTTTACTGAGGCTTCGGAATCTCCTCAGTTTTCCTAAGGCTACTTTGGCTTTGTTTAGTCGGTCCCTTACATGAATTTGTATCCCTGTTCTATTTATCATGAGTCCCAGTATTCTGCCTACTTCCGCATATTGGATCGGATGGTTGTCAAGGATGACGGGGTCCGGGTTTCTTTTCGCAATGTGTATTATCTGAAACTTTTGTTTGTTGGTACTAATTTTCCATTGCTTCTCAAAGTTGTTTAGGAGTTCAATTGCTGCCTTGGTCTTGTCGGCTAGTAGCGGCTTTGATGGTCCCGGTTGGCATATTATTTGGGTGACATTGTCAGCGTATGTGATGTATTCTCCATGATGGGGTTGGGGTAGGTCAGCTGTATATATGTTGAATAGAGTGGGGGAAAGGCAGCTGTCTTGTGGTACTCCGCTTTTCAGTTCTATTACGTCACCCAAGTAGCTGCCAATATTAAGCCTAGCAGTTCTGTTGTCTATAAAGCTGCAGAGAGTAGCAGTAAATCTCTCAGGGAGTCCTAGTTCAGATATCTTATATTTTAGGCCTGTGTGCCACACTTTTGTCGAAGGTTTCGAAACGTCTCTTAACCCTCAAACCGCGCATATCATATATAAATGATATCAGTGACAAACCGAAATCGCGCACATCATTTATATATGATTCGTGTCTAGCGCTATATTTTAAACACCCCGCCTGGGATAGGGGCAGCTATAGTACAGCCACGACTGATAGTTGCCAGATCCACCTAGAAAAAAAATCCAGCCCACATTTTTGGGAGTGAGAGCGTCAGTATTGCGCCAGCCACCAAGGCTGGCGCACGCAGCACGAGCTCACAGCACCGCTGTTCAGCTTGTGACCACAGCATCGCCTACAAATGCCAAAATATAAGTGATACTGCTATTATTTAGCAGTGATAGTATTACTGAAGCCCCCTGAATTTGATAAAACTGACCAGGATTCTGATAACAGCTTGATTGTGGAGATATTTAGCGCTGTGCTCGATGGAGGGAGGAGTACGCTGTGGAGGGAGGATTGTGGCGTGTCTTCTGACTGTGTGTGGCCACCTTTATTGACTGCACTCACCATACCAGCTTAGTGGTTCGCTATGGTGAACACAAATGTAGATACTTACATATACGTGTGTATAGTGTGAGATAACAGCGAGAGGAGTAGGTGGGAGCCGCCATTTGGTGAGAGGAGCGTCGTCTGCAGGACTTATCGTGTGTTACTGGTGACCACAAAGGGTCTTTGGGCACCATACCAGCTATTTGTACAAGTATGGTGAATAAAACAGGTAGATACTTATATATATTGTGTGTATATAGCATAATAACACCACATCCAATATTGTTGGAGGAGAAATATTAGTGCGGTGGCCTTGAGGGTGGCCGCCGATCAGCTGACTGTGGAGTAGCTACGTCTTTGTGCGTTTACTCACCATACAAGCTTAGATGTACAGTTATGGTGAACAAAACATGTAAATACGTATATATAACGTCTGTGTATAGTGAATAAATGCAAAAACAGTATTGGGGAGGTAAATGAGGGTGAGTGAGGTGGTGTTGAGGGAGGGCGTGGCAGTGAGTGGCTCGCTGGTGTGTGGCGGCCACTCCTCGTTGCTTTTTGACTCACAAGACCAACTTAGTAGTTCGTTATGGTGAACAAAACATGCAGATACTTATAATAACCTGTGTATATAGTGTAACAACAGCAAAACTATTTGTTTATTTGTTTATGAACATAATAATTGAATCACTTATTGCACACCATAATTTTGAGTACAGCGATGGTTCACACATTTATAATATAATATACACAATTCACTGTATGGAATAATATTACTGCAAAAAAAACTAAGAAAAAATCAGAGACATTGAAATAATTAGGAAATAAATATTTGTGGCAACTGCCGTCTGACAGCTCGGGCGGAGTAGACCTCGTCTGGCGAAGGCTCTGCCAACGCCCCTTTTTGCACACTTCCCTACCCTACTGCGGCTAAAATATGCTACGATTTTTTGTTATTTTTTCCGTGATCAGGGAACAAAAATAAACAATTCTATAAGACGAAAGAATTTTTTGGATTTTTTTTTTGTTGCGCCTGTGGGTGTGAATTCCATTTGGGCCCCTAGCGGTTTGAGGGTAAGCATACTATATTACACTGATCTTTTTCGACACTGCGTTGGCTATATGCTCGTAGATCAGGGGTATACCTGTATGGGCTCCCTCTGCGGTTTCAAAACCCATGCTGCCTGGTGTTATACTTCCCTTCCTCTTCATGACTTCACACAGTCTCTGAATTGATTATTTTGTCGAATATTTTACCTTCCAGCTCATAATTTTAGCTTCAGCTCATATTTTAGCTTCAGCTCAGTACCGATTTGAGTTGTAATTTCTCTTTCATCAATGGGGCAGTAGTTTCTC
Source organism: Procambarus virginalis (assembly GCA_020271785.1). Lineage (NCBI taxonomy): Eukaryota > Metazoa > Arthropoda > Malacostraca > Decapoda > Cambaridae > Procambarus > Procambarus virginalis. Next base: position 1,758,842 of record WNGS01066681.1, on the reverse strand, counting down.
ATTTTCTTCCGGGTTTATCCTGAATATTTTTCTCCCAGAACTTTCTGAATTCATGTTTCTTGTTCTTCTCTGCTTTCTATGTGTATTATTTCACTGAGGTGTCGTATGATGTTGGGTGTTTCCTCAGAAGAGTTTCCCATCAGGGGTTTTACTTTTTTCCAGAACTCTCCTGGGATTCTGTAGTCGACTTGAATATTGCTTATTAGGTCATCCCAATTTTTGGTGTACTCTGTTTGCATAGAATTTTGCGCTGTTTGCATACGATCTTGCAAGCATGTCTTTGCATAGATCTTGCTTTTCACTCAGTCTGTGTAGTTCATCTTGTAGTTCCCTTTGTAGTCTTTTTGCGCTCAGTCCGACAGTATTAGGTCTGGTTTACCACTGTGTCCCTGTCTGACGTAAGTTGCAAGTCTGGGGCCCAGGTGGGTTAGCTTTCTTTCTTATCACATATTGTGGATGGCTTATCCTGCTTGGTTGTTCCTTCTGTGTCCCTAGTTGTCTGTGCTGGGTCATTCAGATCCCACATAGGAAGTAGGGCTAGGTCCTATCTCCCTTCTGGTGAGTTTCATGACGTCGGCAAGGGGGAGGTAAGGACGTCTTGGTGGTAGGTAGCATGTTCCTATGAAGATTATGCCTTTCCTAGTGTTTGGAGTTCCCCAATTGGCAGGAAGTTTCTTGAAAGTTATTGAGAATTTTTGTGTGGAATATTTTCTTTTTTACAGCATTGGCTGCCCCATCCGTTGGCCTGGTCAGCTCTTTTGACCTGGTAAATTTTGTAATTAAAGATCTTTATCTTCTCCCTTTCCTTTTTCCATGACTGTTACATGAGTATGATATCAGGTGTCTATTTCTCTGTACAAGTGGCTGAGTTCCAATGCTCTGTGCCGAGTCCAATAAGCATTGTGTTGAATTATGTTTTAAGGACGTTATGGGCTATGGTTGAAAACTGCATGAGTCCTCTCCCACCTAGTGGGATTGTTTGGGATTTGCATGCCATACTCTGTTTGCGCATGTCTGGTATACCTTATCGTCACCTTAGCTGGTGAAATGGTTGTGTGAGTTTTTTTTCTACGCTTACCTCCCTTAGAAGGTGGACCTCAAGCCACCAGTAAAGAACTGCACACTGCATATATTTCTACTCTAAGCATGAAACCAATAGAAAAAGGAAAAGCGAGAGCAAACCGCCAGGCTTCCACCACAAGCGTGAAAACCTGTCTACTTAGGACCGCTGGTTTCCCGGAGCTATCCAGGCTTGATGGATATGTATATCTGTCTTGCATCAGTCAATGCATGGAGTTCTTGCCTACCGGGGACCACGAGCCCGAAACCTTGGCCCCCTCAGAGAGGCACGAGAGAGCCATGGCCTATAGAGACCTCCCTTATTATTATGGGAGCATTCTATGTCTGCATCGACTGGGAAAGGCACCCAGAAAGGTAGGCGCCTCCAAAACAAACCCCTATTCTGTAAACACTATTGCAAACCCGAGATCGAACAGGCGAACAGAACTCCCCAACGAAAATTAATCCTCATGCCATCATCATGTCGCCGCGCCTCCGACTGCGCAAAACCGGGGTTCCCCCTCCCCGGGAGGGGTGAAGGGGGAGCCCCAGACCCACCGGCCGGCGGCGACCCAACCTTCAGTTCTAGGCTGGATGTCAAAACCCGAAAAAAAACATCCGCCGACCGGAGGGAGGGAGGGATGCCGGGGAGCCTCCGGGGACTCGCCCAGAAAAGGCGTTTCATTAATATCAACGCTGGTTTTCTGGGGGGAGCCCCGTCGGCTCCCCTACCCTGTAGCTCACTACCCAAAGAGTAAGGAAATCAGGGACTTACCCATGGAGGGCAGGGCAGTCCCTCACGCCTCAATGCGAAAGGCGGAGACAAACTGGCTGCAACCGCCGACCCAAATGCAACGCAAGGCCCGACTAGGCCCTAGGGACAATTCACCAAGATATAGCGATGCGGCACGGACCCTGTTTCGATCTCCAAAAACCCCGGGGCACCTGAATGTCACCCCAAAGACATGTTGCCAAAAACCGCCGGCCAAGGGCCGCAAACTTACGAACGTCGTGGGCCCGGGAAAAAACGCAGGCTGGCTACACTTTATATCCCTGCGGACAACCTGAGAGACCCGAGCCCGAGAATAGGGAAGAAGGGAAACCGAAGTACAACCCGAATGCAGCATCCCCGGCCACAGAAAGCCGTGGACCCGCAAATAACGGCGGAACGAGCCCGCAAACCCGGACACAACACGATGATTGCACCTCCACTCTGAACCAACCTAAGCGGTCAACAACACCAAGCCCCCCCTCTCGAACGGCAGCACTGTCTCATGCTTCGACAGAAAAGAGGAGACGGGCTGCAATCCTCCGAAACAAAACGAACACCAGGACCGGAAAGTAGCAGAAAACCCCGGCGTCCGGAGGAGAGCATGAAAGCTCGCCCACACCGACCCCCCTGAGGCCAACGCCCAACAGGAAAAGAGCCTTGGAAAACAATCCCGAACGGAAGGGGCCGCCACAAACCGGGAGAGAGGCAGAGAGAGAAACGACAGCACGCCGGTCCAAAGACCCCAAGGACGGGCTCCGGAGAAGCGTGAGCAGGCCGGAGGTGAAACAACGTCCTAGATAACTTGCGAAACGAGGCGGAAGTAACATCAACATCGAAAGCAAGCTGAAGCGGCCCGCCAACGCCAGCACGATATGAAGCAACAGTATTCGGCATAAGACGACGGTCCTGAAACAACCAAGAGAGAAAGGGACAGAACAACCCTATCAGAGACCAAAGAACACTGACGCAGTGATAGGAAAACCGAAAGTGACCGCCAAGAAACCTCATACTGCCGCTGAGACGAAGCACGCAGGTGGGAAACCAAACCAACGAAGCCACCTGCGCACCATACAAAGAATGATAAACCCGAGTCAAAAACTCCAGACGCGAAGACTCACGAAGAAGATGGAACCAGCCTTGTACAGGGCTGGACTGATCTGCTGAAAGAGGCGAGCCACGGGATGACCCTACGGTCCACGGACACCGAGCATAGCGGCGACTGAAACCAAGGGCTGGCCGGCCACAAAGGGGCCAGACGGACCAACACGACCTCTGGTAAGTCTCTAAGCAATTCAGGATCTGGAGCAACAGCGGAACCGGGGAAAGAGGTAAAGGAACCCCTACCTCGACCAGTCCCGCCGAAAGGCGTCGCCCCGACGGTCTTCGAACAGTTCGAGGAAAGGGCGCCACATAAACCGGGGAGAGCCTCGCCCACGGCGACGCAAAGTAGATCCACGTTCCGGGAGGCCCGAACGTCTGGCACAGCCATAAGAAGGAGTTGGCATCGACCGCCAACTCCGAAGA
>WNGS01066681.1:1734338-1755387 GCA_020271785.1 Procambarus virginalis | reverse complement strand
TAATTCCCTCCTTCCTTTTCTTGGCGTTCACGTTCACACTCTGTGTCCGGGTTCTCTTTCTCTGTCTACCGCAAACCCATGCACAGCGGCATGTACATTCACTTCTTTTCCTACCATCCTCCTTCTGTTAAGAAAATGTCCTCATCTCTCCCTTCCTCTGTGCTCTACCATCAGCGACCCTCAGTTTTTTTCCTTCTGAAATTGCCTTCATCTACAAATCATTCTCTCACCTTGGTTACCCTTTGCATTTTATCAACTGTGCCTACTCTCACACAAACGAAATTTCTTTCATCCTAAACCTGCTTCCAACACTAGTAGCACTGTACTATGCCATCCCTTCATATCTGAACTCAAACCTTTTACTAATACCTTTCATTAGCAGAGGAACAGTGAAGAAGGGAAGGCATAGTACAGTCATAAAGGCGTGCTTGACATGCACGCAGCAACCGACACAAGGCCCCAGGGGTCGAACCCTGCGATCGCGAGAGAGGCGGAAGGGGGGACCCCGAAGGAACCAGAACAGCCGACGAAGCCAACCCGACCCAGCGAGTAGACCACCATCAAGAAGTTCAGGCTCCCGCACAGCCCCTCGAGCAACCGCCGGGTGACCCGAGGCCCACCAGAAACAGACGAAGGCGGGACCGCAGCTGCAGGAGAGACTCCGGAGGAGAGACATGGAGCGGTTCGAGAGTCCCAAACGAACCCCCAAGTCCGAACCTGAGAGGGAACCAGATGGGACTTCCTCCAGTTTCACCAAGAACCCGAACCCGGCGAGCTGGGAAAGAACCAATCCCTGGCTAGCAAGCAAGCTGACCGGCTGGGAGCCCAAACCAGCCAGTCGTCGAGGTAGGCCCAACACCTGAAAACCTAGGAGACGCAAACGAGCCACCACAACCCGTGTAAGGCGCGTGAACACACGAGGTGCCAAGTTCAACCCGAACGGAGACAACGAAAGCGGTAACTCAGACGCCCCACAACAAAACCGAGCCAGTCCCTGAACCGCGGATGAATCGGGACATGCCAATAAGCGTCCCGGAGGTCCAGGGACACCATCCAAGCGCCCGACTCCAAAAGGAGCCGAACCTGAGACAGCGTAGTCATCCGAAAGGAGGGCAATGAAACCAGGGGTTCAGACGGGACAAGTCCAGAATGAACCTCAGGTCCGCGCAGTCCCGTTTCGGACCGGAAACAGACGGGAAACCCATCTGAGGGACGATGTCGTTTCGACGACGCCCAAGCGTACCCACTCCAAGATGACTCGACAGACCGCAGGGGAAGAAACTTGCCCTGCCAGCCCCGACCCCCCCAAAGGAAGACGGGCCACCCAACGCCACCGCAGACCGCCAGACACGACCCGAAGGCCCACGAATCATGGGACCAGGCGCGGGGCGCAACGCGCAGCAGCCGCCCCCCACCCCCCTTGTGGCAAACCGCGAAAGGGCTGGCGACCCTTACGAGACCCAGAACCCCCGCACAGAGCGAACACCGCGCCGACCAGACGAGGGAGGGTCCGCAGCAGGAGCCGAACCCGAACCTGACACCAGAGGCCTACCACGACAAGAGGAACCACGAGCCCTGGCACGACCCTTCCGGGAAGACCCACCCCGGAACCCCCGGAAAACCAACAAGTCCGACATCGGACGACAGCCGCCGACGCAGCCTGAGTAAACTGCGCCACGGCCAACTCCTCAAACAGAAGAGCAAAAAGGTGAAGAACGCCTAAGAGCCAGCCCAAGCAGATTCCACGGAGGAACCCAGCACCGTCTGCCAACACGCGAGACGGGAAGCATAAAACAGGGAAGCCGCATCCCGCAAAATTGGCGTGAACAGCTTCAACAAGGCAGCCAACGAACGCGCAGCCGAGGACAAGGTGCCGGACCCCGGGACGGACCCAAGCATCCTCACATCCACCACAGCCAATCCGAGGACAGCTCTAGGATGGAAAAGTACCACAAGGCCGAAGCCAAAAGGCCCCGGGCGCGCAAGTTCTCCGCAACGAGCGCCGCCGAAAGGGATGGGAACCTGCACATGGAGCTGAATAACGCCCACATCGCGGGGAAGGGCAGGGGCAAACAAGCACTCATCAGGTACTCAAGCTCGTCCCCCAGGAAAAACCTGAAGCACCGTGGAAACTTCCCGCCACTCCAGCATGCGGGAACGACAGAAGGAATGCCAGGAATCCAAAACAAACAAGGGGCAGTCTGCTAGCCAGGAAGACTCCGGATCCTCGTAACGGAGCCAGAAAGGAACGAAGTCCCAAACCTGAACTCGGACGGATCCATTTCCGAGGCATAATCCTGGTCACGCAGGAGGTAAGCTGCAAAGGCCGCCTGCACCACACCAGGTTGAAAAAAAAAAGCCGAAAACCTCCGGAAGACGGAACCGACGTACCCGGGGAACACGGAACCGAACCCGGGGAGGGGCCGACACCAAATCCAACTCGTACGCAGAGAGGGGGAAAGAAAACCCCACTCCTTGTAACAATAAGCCCCGCTCAGAGGGAAGAAAACCCCAGGCGGGGTCCAGCGGAGCCCAAGCCCCCAAGTCAGCCCCTCCCCAGCCTCGAGGTCCGTCACCACAGGACCCGAGGCCGAGTTCTCTCCCCAGCCCCGACCCACCGACAAGGACGGAGCAGCCGGAAAAGCTGGTGGAAGGGGGGCCCACTGGTCAGACCCGAAGCTTCGGCCGGGAGACAAGACTCGAATGCCTCTGCCCCCCCCCCCCCCCGAAGGGGCACCCCCCGAATGCCCCCAATCTCGAGATCAAGTAACCCCTGCTCCGACCCCGAAACCCTCAGACGCTTCTGGGCCGGAGCAGGATGGAGGGGGGGACCAGAACGAACAGTAGGGGAAGGACGAGGAGGCGCAGACTGAACCAGGATTGAAGCGACCCCCACCCCCAAGTCCGGGTCTCGAAAAGCAAAGCGGGCAGCCCCCGGGGCATCCGGGTGAGCAACCAACCGAGCGCGGTGCAACAGACGAAACCTAGACTGCAACGCACGCACCGCCGCCTGTACCGAAGAGAATCATCAGAGGATTGGGTAAATTGAGTCACAAGCAAGCAGCAACACTTCAGGACTCGGGTTCGAAAGTATCACCGACCAACAGGCAGCGTGGCAGAGGCAAAAACAATGAGGGTCACCTGAGACAAGGGGACCGAGCAACCCTCAAACTCGCACACAGCGAGTGGGACTCCGGGGTCACATCCATCGGACCCATCGCCCCCTAGGGGATTCCAGGGTCCTGAGCAGTTACTTTAAGAGGACTCACGCTCAGGTAGTCCCAGGCAGGGCGCTGCTAACCGGCGCCCAAAACTACCAAGCGAACTTCTATAGCTGTACCCCAGTGACGTGTACACTCACGGGGACCTAGCAGGGGGCGCCACCGAGTAGAACCATGGAAGGGCAAAAACTAAGGAATGAATAGGACAGAACCCCCCACCAGGCAAAAACAAAAAGAAAAACAAAACCCAAGAGACAAGACACAGCCAAGGAACAGAGCCGGCCGCTAGGTCGGGAATACAAGCTGTGCAGCACCTGCACCCCTACCAGTGCAAACTGCCTCTTACCTGCCAGTAACAAGGGAGAACAGAACACCCAAGAGCCGAACAGGCGGCCGAAAAACCGAAAAAGGTAAAACGGACCAGCAGAGGCAGACCCGAGGAGCCTGTGGAAGGTGGCCCCAAGCCCCAAGGGCAGTACTTACAGGACTCCTAGGGAAGGAAGCCCTAGCCGCATGCAGCCCGAGTACTGAAGATTACTCCTGGCTCTCACACCCACAAAAACAAACACCACATGCAAAGCACAGTGCTGTAGCGACACTGGAGCCAGAGCACACGACCTTCGCTTATAGCATCAGCCTCAAGAACTGAGGTGTGGGTAGCCGGCGTGGAGGGTCTGGGGCTTCCCCTTCCCCCTCCCGGGGGAGAGGGGAGCTGCGCAGACAGCGGCGCAGCGGCGTGTGACGTCACACTAGTTTGCTTGTTTTCTGTTGGGGAGTTCTATCCACTAGTTCGGCTTTTGGTAGCAATTTTAACCAGAATAGGGGTTTGTTTTGAGGCGCTTACCTTTCTGGGTGCCTGTCCCGGTCGATGGCAGACATAGAATGCTTCCAACCACACGGGGGCTTCTACAGGCCATTGCTCCCCTTGCCTCTCTGAGGGGGCCCGGTTCTGGCCGTGGTCCCCGGTAGGCCTAAAGACTCCATACACATGACTGATGCCAAAGTCTGACATTAGCATATCAGCCTGGGATAGCTCCGGGGAGCCGACGGGGCTCCCCCCAGAAACTAAATATATAACATAAAATTATATAATTTGATGTAAATCGAATATTTGAGAGAAATTTAAGTTACTGGATCTGGCTTAAACACCAGCCTACTGTAGAGTGTACATATAGACCTAATCTGCGTTCGTACAGTATGCACCCAGTGCCCTTAGCTTCGTCTGTAATTGATATACAGTATTTAACCACCAGTGAAAGAATAATTGTGAAAATTTACCATTTTTTGACTACAGCTGTATTGTTATACAACAAAATGTCTCAGGGGCTTACTAATAGTGCCTTATTAATGCCAAAAATGAAGCAATATTTTGCAAGAACTTGTAGCAGAAAATCAACCAGCACGAGAACAGCCGTACCCAGCACGAGCACAGCTGTACCCAGCACTGGTACAACAGCAGCCAGCACCAGCTCAGAAACAGCTGAAGCCACAGCAACAGCAAGCACCAGCAAAGCTGATGCAAACATCTAAAAACATCGTGTGTGGCATGAACAGTTAGAACAAGTGTTAAATTTAAGTGTGTACATAGTGTTAAAATTAAAGTTGCAGTAATTTTAGTGTACAATAGTTTTCATAACCTGTATTGTAGTACTCAATATACAGCAGAGCTACTTAATCAACACAGTGTTAACGGTATAATACACTACAGTACGTATTTACTGTACAGCATTCACAACTCCATGAGACTTCAAGATGGACATAACTCCAACAATAAGGTAAATAACAAATGTAACACAGTATTTTTTAATAGGGTAATAATATATAGGTACAGTATATATGATAAGGCATTTTTATTGTGTAGAAGAAAAAAAAGACTGGCACATATGCCTCCTGAAGGTCACCTCTTGCAATGCATCCAATGCTCCAACACACTGGGGATGATCCCATATAGTACGTTGAATTGAGGTTGTACTGTAGTCCTCTATTGCAAACCCACTGATACCAAAATGAAAGACCTTGGACGAAAATTGAGGTGACCAAAGTGAAAAAAAAAGTGTACACATTTTATCACTCTTGGGCGCTCCTGGATAACTCGCTCTCACTTTGCTTGAGTGGGTGGTAAGCCGTGCTTTTGGAGTTTATATGCACTTATTCCTCTTGAGAATTCTATTGCGAACACATTAATACCAAATTTTAAAACCTAGGATGAGAATTAAGGTGACAAAGTTGAAAAGAGTATACACTTTTCAGTATTACCGCACGCTCCCATGGAACGTCCAAAACCACTTTGATGGTGGAGCACTCGCTCACCCAGAGCGCGAAAGTGTTAAGATTTTAATTTTTTTCTCCTTTGTTTATTATCTGAATTTGTTGTAACCTTTACATCCTGGAGAATGCATATGTTTCTCCTGACTATGTGAAGAAAGAATGATATTGGTCAACAAATAAATCAGCCACAACTCGCAAAACTTGGGACTTTTAATTTTTGGGGGCTGGTTTTTCTCTGATTTCAAACTATTTTCTTTGTCTCTGTAGGATGTTTTGATGATTAGGGACCATATTAGGGCTTTTTCACTTATATAAAGTAAACCCTATACATATCCCCTAAATCATTATAATTATTATAATTATCCCAATAATTGTGTTTTTTGGGGGTTATTTTTTCTTGACTTCATTTCAACACATTGACCTACAGCTTTCACATATTCGAGTACGAATGCCAAACAATGTTTATTAAAACATACAATTAAATTAACGAATCAAAACTACATTTATTAATTGTTGATAACTTCAACTTCAATTATCTCTGAAACTAGAGTTTCAACTTTGAGTGGCTTCTAAAATTCCAGTTTTTGACCGATTCTCACTATTTTGATATATTGTGTGCTCAGCTGTCTGTTCTACAATTCCTTCAGAATGGATTTTTCATAAACTTTATACATTTCGAGTTATAATTTTTTTTTTAAATTTGCTGCATATTTCAAATGCCCTATTGACGATTTTTTTACAGTAAACTGTACTGAAAACCTAAATTCTAATTTGATGAAAATGAAGATCATATGCTATTCTGAGAGAATAATAACATTAAATGAACAGTTGGTGATAGTTCATATTTTATATTCTGAATTGAAAATCTGAAGTTTTCAATATTCAATTTTAAAATTAATTTTCATTCTCTTGTTTTTCAAATTACGCTGTGATCATTTAGACAAAGTTGGAGTATTTGCCTAGTTGGTTATGAAAAAAAAAGTTAGAAGGTGTTTGTGCAAGCTTGAAAGACTATGTTAAATTATTTTATGTCAAATCATATACAGTGGAACCTCGATTAACGAGCAGCTCTATTAACGAGCATTTCCAATAACGAGCATTTCCAATAACGAGCAAGCCACTCGCAGCAAATTTGTCTATTGACGAGCTCGCCTCTATTAACGAGCAAAACCACATGGTGCTTCCTAGCGTCTCGCAGGTTCTCGCAAATTCTTGGACACCTCCGACGCCAGTGTTGTTGTATCGCACACAACAAGCATCCCTCTGGATTTATTTGAGTTTTTCTTTGGGTTTTTAGTGGTTTTGCGACTACAATTTGTAACGCACAATGTCGCCAAAGAAGGTGCTTGCTAAAGATAGTGTTGTCAAGATGAAGAAAGACAATTACTGTAGATTTGAAGAAGGAAATTATAGCAAAGCATGAGTGTGGTGTCTGTGTGTCTGATCTCACAAGGGAGTATGGCAGGTCCTCATCAACAATTTGCACCATTAGTAAGGGAATGAGGAGATAAGGGAGGATGCTGCCTCTTCCACTGAGATCAGGGAAGTGTTGGAAATGTTTGAAAAGGTGAACGCATTCTTGGAAAAGCTGCTCTGATAAAGCAGTGACAACCCGGTGCGTGAAAATGTTTAATTAATTTATCACTTTGTGATAACACTTTGTGAAAGTGTTATCACAAAGTGTTATCACTTTCGCAGGTATATGTCACTTGAACGTGACACACCTTTTTCTCTTGAATGCACCCAAACACCGCGTTCAAGCGTCATTTGAGCAAATATGTCTATAAAATCCAATTCTTATCTGATCGACTTGGGGATAGTATAAACAAGTTTGCCACGAAATTTCTGTTTTCTCTAATAGCCACATAGCCTATTTGGGGGAACGGCATTGTATTGTATCTTCATGGTAAGACCATTGTATTGTTGACACGATGAGTGTAATCGACATAGTTATTTATTTGGTGCTGGTCTAACGCATCCTTGTGTGACATTTGAAATGAAATTTGGGTGAAATTCCCAAGAAGAGAGAGTCCGCCTGACTCAGAGGTGGATTCTCCTTCCACACCATAACCCCTCTCCTCCTTCCCACCTCCCCATCGTCTCCCTCAAGCCAGCAACTACTCTTCATAAGGTAAACATTAAAACAGTATAACAAAACATTTATAATTACATGTGCAGTATTATATTTACATAAAAAAAATCTCATACAAGTATGGATGTTTTTGGGAGTGGAACGGATTAGATTTATTTCCTTTATTTTAAATGGGGAAATTTGTTTCTTAAGACGAGTTTTCCAGGTAACGAGCTCGGTGCCAAAACGGATTAAACTCGTTAATAGAGGTTCCACTGTACGTATGTATTGCACAGTCTAAGGGTGTTACGACCCTGGGTTCCTCAATTGGAAACCAGAGGTCAAATTGAGCTAAATAAACTACTTTATTATGTGGACGCATGGCGAGGTGTGTCTGTTTGTATCTTCCCTGCCAGACGTAAGACGACTCTTGTTTCTCACAGAGCATTTAAAGACTGAGCTTGGGGTTGATTATTAAATAATAAAATAGGCACCAACTATGTTTACTAATACTTTCTAATCATTTGTAAAGTAAATCTGAGTAAACTTGGGATAGGACTGCTGTACGATTAGTTGAGTAGTCTGCTGGCAGCGAGTGAACTGGAAGGAGACTGGAGACGCGTGCTCTTCTCTGACTGGCGTTCGTGGGGGTCAAGACCTTTCTGAGCTGCTCTGCACTCCTCTACCTTTCCTCTTACTTATTTCCCGTACCTAAGTTCCAGTACCATTAAGTTAAGTACTGTGTTTTTTAAGTGTGCCTACTCTGGGCTTGTAAGATTGGTGGAGACCTTGGGGTAGTATTTGCCAGTGTTTTGGGTACCCATTAGTGTTGTGTTGTGTTAGGGTACCACATGGGCTCACTACCCCTAAGCTGCCCAAGCTTCAAGTGCTTCACTAGTAGAACTTTACCCTAGCTTGTGTTCAGTGTAAAACCTTGTATCTTGCTTATGTGGACCAAAACTTTTAACGTAAGATAGTGTGGTAAAGTAATTATTATTATTGTTATTGGTGTGAATGTATATGGGAGGTTGTTAAGGGGTTAATAAATAAGTTAGTTAAAGGAGTATCCATTTTTCCTGTGTTGATCTATGATCAACCTCTAGGCTGACAATTGCAGTAATAAGCCACTATAAGTTTATTTTTATATTTTTATTAGGGGCCGGGCCTTTTAGATCTCCCATATTTGATAACTCTTCAATGCTAACTACTGATCCTACTCCATAATAGCTCTAGATTCCCCATAGTACAAACCACCATTTATAACAAAGGGTTAAGAAACTTCAGGCAGAGCCTTCCTGTTGCCTATTATATTCAAAGAATGCTCGAGTAATGAGGATTATTGTTATTCACATTTTTGTCCAGTTCAACAGCATTAAAATACGTAAAAGAACAGGAGGCAAATGAAGTTCAAGATTTATTGCCATTAGATAATACCCCTGGCCTTAGATAATACCATTGGCCTGAGATGATGGTCCCTGGTCACCCAGACATTCACAATCTTAAATTTTCAGATGTTCAAATCATATACTGTACTGAATATGGCTTTACCACCTAACACCCTTTTTTTTTTTCAGATGGGTACAGGAAAAGGCAAATATTGATTCCTATTAGAAGGCCAAGAGTTTTTCAGATCCCATAGGTCATGGTGAGCATTATCCACTAGTTTATCCAGGAATACAACCCACCAATCATCTAACAACCAGGTAAAACTGTCACTGCTGGGTGATAATAGGCATACAGTTAAGAATTGGTACCTAGTCAATACACCAAGTAAAGGATAGGAACTTGGGCCAAAATCACTCGCGAAGCGCAAGGTGAGAGTGTTACCACTGCGCCAACAGAAACTTCTCAGATCCAATCAATGGATCAATATCTGTTTAATAGCTGTCAATGATTCTGAGGATCAACGTTCCCGCAGCCTGGTCTCTGACGAGGCCTCTGGTTTGGTCAATCTGGCTGTTCAATGTAGCTGTTCGCAGCCTGATGTACGAGTTATAGCCTGGTTGATAAGTACCTTTTAAAGGTATTATGTTCCCTTTTGAACAAAGCAAGAGGATGGCCAGTTATGCCCCTTATGTGTTGAAGGAGTATTGAAAAAAGTCTTGGGCCTTTCATGTTGATTGAGTTTTCCCTAAGTGTGCCTATTGCACTTGTGCTTTTCAATGGGGCTATTTTGCACATCCTGCCATGCCTTCTGGTCTCGGGTTGTGTTATTTGTGTGCAGGTTTGGAACCAGTCCACCTAGTATTTTCCAAGAGTAATTTATTATGTATCTATCCTGCCTGTGCTCTAAGAAGTACATATTTAAAATTAAGGAGTCTAAATTTAAATGTTTTATTGAGTGTTGATACTTTTCTAGCACTTAAAGATCTTTGCACACTCTCCAGGACAACAATTTATCCAGCTTTGAATGGGGATATTAGTTCAACAATATCCTACTCTAAAGAGCACAAGTGTCTTAAAATATATAATTGATGTGGCACCTTGTTTGAAGGTTCTTGTTATTTTTTATTTATTCTTGTTTATTTTACCTGTCATTTTTGTTTGCAGTTGTGACAGCTACTTTGTGGTGCTCTTTAAAAGTAAAGTCTTCCAGTATGATAACACCCAAATATTTTACATTGTTTTTTCTTTCAATAGTGTGATACCTGGTTGATGGGGTTCTGGGAGTTCTTCTACTCCCCAAGCCCGTCATGAGGCCAGGCTTGACTTGTAAGAGTTTGGTCCACTAGGCTGTTGCTTGTAGCGGCCCACAGACCCACATACCCACTACAGCCCGGTTGGTCCAGCACTCCTTGGAGGAAACTATCTAGTTTCCTCTTGAAGATGTCCACTGTTGTTCCGGCAATATTTCTTATGCTCGCTGGGAGGACTCTGAACAACAGCGGACCTCTGATGTTCATACAGTTCTCTCTAATTGTGACTATGGCACCCCTGCTCTTCACTGGTTCTATTCTGTATTATCTTCCATATCGTTCACTCAAGTTTGCTGTTATTTTACTGTGTAGATTTGGGACCTGGCCCTCCAGTACAGTACAACCTCGATTCAACGTACCCCGATTCAACGAATCTCCGGCTAGTTCGCACACTTTTCAGGCCGGATTTACTCACCCGGTTCGACGAACATTGTTCGCCGAAGCGGGGAATGTTCGGATTTGCTTACGACGTCGAGACAGAGTTCACAGACTGGTGGAAAAGTTTCACATTCTATCACAGATTACAATTATTAATTCCTTCATATGACAAGTTCGATCACACAAGTGGACCACACAAGTGGACCGCACATGTGGTCCACAAGTGGTCCACAAGCTTACGATGTTGGGACAGAGTTCACAGTGGTAGAAAACTTTACCATCCCATCACAGATTACATTTAATAATTCCTTCATATGACAAGTTAGATCACACAAATGGATCACACAAATGGACCACACAAGTGGACCACACAAGTGGACCACAAGTGGTCCACAAGCTTACGATGTTGGGACAGAGTTCACAGAGTGGTGGAAAACTGTCTCATTCTATCACAGATTTAATAATTAATAATTCCTTCATAAGACAAGTTGGATCACACAAGTGGACCACACAACAAGTGAATCATATGAACCAAACACCAGCCAGAATGGTCCACAAGAAGTGACGCATATTAACCAAACACCAGCCAGAGTGGTCCACAGAAGTGAACGACTGAGTTTCAATGATTTTCGTTCACCGATTTGTGGCACACGTATCTTGTAAATTAATTTAAAGGCTGAAGCATGAATAGCTAGCTAATATGTTGAAATCTTCTTATACATTTTCTGTGATGAAACAAGACGAGTGAGGGTGGACAGATAAGGGAATACTGTACAGTAAACTTCCCTTTACAGTGAGGTTTCACTCACTTTCGTCTGTGTTGTCATAGTTCAGTGACCCATGGCTTTGAACGTTTCACATTAATAAATCATTTCTAAAACTGGTGTTTTAATAACTCTTTATTATCCTAATTAAACCAAACTAAATAAGACCAAATATACTGTAATAAGGTAGATATCTCCTATTTGAGAAATTGTTCACATTATTGGCAGCACAACTCCAGCACGAGTAGACGGGTCTAATCCCTGTCCATACACCATGCTTGTTGTGTTGTGTTCGATTTCGTCGCCACAGTTCAGCGATCTACGGCTTCGAAATAATAAAATTATAAATTAGTTCCAAAGTAAGTATTTTTTATAGCTCTTATTACCGAAATAATGTTGCTAAACTAAATATGTAACCCAAAAATATATAATTTGATGTAAATTGAATATTTGAGAGAAATATAGTTACTGGAAATCGAACACAACACCAGGCGTGTTTTTGTTCGATTTCGTCGCCACAGTTCAGTGACCTATGGCTTCGAAATAATGAAATAAATAAATCAGTTTCAAAATAAGTATTTTTTATAGCTCTTATTATCGTAATAATGTTCTAAACTAAACACATAACACAAAAATATATAATTTGATGTAAATCGAATATTTAAGAGAATTTATGTTACTGGATCAGGCTTAAACACCAGCCACTGAAGGGTGTGCGTATAGACTTAGCCTGCGTTCGTACAGTATGCACCCAGTGCCCTTAGCTTTGTCTGCGATTGATGTACAGCATTTATCTGCCGATGGAAGAATAATTGTGGAATTGACCATTTTTTTACTACAGCTCTTTGTTTATAAAACAAAATGTCTCAGGGGCTTACTAATAGTGCCTTATTAATGCCAAAACGAAGCAATATTTTGCAAGAACTAGTAGCAGAAAATCAACCAGCACGAGAACAGCCGTACCCCGCACGAGAACAGCCATACCCAGCACGAGAACGCCGTACCCAGCAGGAGACAGCTGTACCAACACGAGAAACAGCCGCCCCGCAAGAGAACAGCCGTACCAAGCACGAGAACAAGCCGACCCCCACAGAGAACAGCCGTACCCAGCACAGAACAGCCGTACCCAGCAAGAACAGCCGTACCCACACGAGCACAGTTGTACCCACCCAGCACTGGTAACAACAGCCGTACCCAGCACAAGCACAGTTGTACCCAGCACTGGTTACACAGCAGCCAGCACCAGCTCAGAAGCAGCTGAACTCACAGCAGCAGCGAGCACCAGCAAAGCTGATGCAAACATCTAAAAACATCGTGTGCAACATGAACAGTTAACAAGTGTTAAATTTAAGTGTGTACTCAGTGTTAAAAATTAAAGTTGCAGTAATTTTTGTGTACAATAGTTTTCATAAACTGTATTGTAGTACTCAACATACAGCAGAACTACTTTTAATCAACACAGTGCTAACGGCATAATGCACTGCAGTACGTATTTACTGTAGAGCATTCACAACTTCACGAAACTTCAAGATGGACATAACTTCAACAATAAGGTAAATTTATGAATTACAGTATTTTTTTAGTAGAGAAGTAATATATAGGTATAGTATGTAATATGATAATGCATTTTTATTTGTGTACAAGAAAAAAAAAAGACACTGACACAAACGCCTCCGAAGGTCACCTCTTGCACGAATCCAACGCTCCAACGAACTGGGGTTGGTCCCAAATAGTATGTTGAATCGAGGTTGTACTGTATTTTTNTTATACAATACCATTTAGTTGTACCACTGTGTTAAATGCAATAACATTTCTGCCCTTTAATCTTCTTCTCCTCTAAATTTATTATAAATATAATCTCAAGGTAACTTTTGGTTATCCTTGGTTAAGTTTCAAATTTGTTCACCAAGAATGAGCTGGTGTGTAAATTAAGCTGATTAGGGGCTGCAGTGTATCAATTACATAAACAAAATTAAAATATAAAGTCACAGCTTATAATAATTAATCAGAGCTAATATAAATTCTCATACCACAACCTTATATTACTGCCATGCAGTTCCCGAAAATGTTTAAAATGACTTTTGTAAGTGACAGACAAAGATAGCCAATGTAATTAAAGGTAACTTTCCTACTATCAGCACAAGACAAGCTCTTTCCCCACATTCACCTACAGTATTTGGCAACAAGCAGAATCTTCTCAAACATTTCAGCTGCAGGTCCAGTCCAATTCAACTGTCAAAGAGCAAGAAAGGACACTCAAAATTATTGATAATGGATCATGTATGTTGGTTAAGCTATATGTAAATGAATCAGAAGCTTCATTTGACTTCTCTCACAATAAAGTCACTATGACGTGTGAGAAGCATGTTTATGCCAACTATATTTAACGCCCATATTTTCTACATCAGTACATCACTGAAAAAGCTGAAATATGGAGAATTAACCTTTTGAATTAACACTTTGGCGTCGTGATGACGTTCGCGCAGTCTTCAAAACAATACACGCAGTTCGGGGCATGACGTTAACGGCACCGTCAATTAATTTAGGCTTATTCTTATTATTAAGTGTAAACATTGTGAGTGAAAGAGTTTAACATTGGGTTGTGTGCTCACCGACAATGACCAGCCTACCTTGCAGTGCGATGTGGATAGTCCGCCTGCCTGGCCAAAATGTTAAAATTTAACATATTTTTGATTCTAGAAATAATTTATTTTAGACATGAAAATACATTTTTTTTTATTGCCACTAGACAGCCTATAATAATAACTAAAGTTTTAGCTTTATTTGAAAGAAATTGGTCAACTCTGTATTTTATTTTATGTTTTGAAGTTGCAAACAAATTTGGACAAAGTTGCTTGATCAATGTGGACCAAAGAATTGAGAGAGAAGCAGAGAAACTAACTGATAAATGACCCAGTTTTCATGTCTACATGTTGAGAGCCAGCAGTCAAATGAATCTTAACTGGAGTGTAAATGCCAGATGCACTGGAAATAACTGCTAAGATTACCCCAAGACGATATAATGGAATGAACCACCAGGTGCAAGGCTAAACAACTGATGTCTGTCACACACACAGACACAGAATGATACTAGTTTCCAGTATGCACAAGCATACACATACTATACATTACATCAACTCTCATTCAATTGCCTTCCTAAAGGAAGAACATAAATACCTCAGGAATGATGACCTTGAAATAAAGCTGAAGTAAAGGCAGCTAAAGAAAATGCTCGACTCACTGGAACCCGGAGTTGATCAAGCCACCACCTGGTGGTTGTGGTGGAAGGAGGCAGCCAAATACTGTACAGTACCTAGTAGTCACTATCAAGTTTTGTTTGGCAATTTGGGTGATGCCAAACATCTCTCAGGAAGAGGTTGAGTGTTCCGTAACTTTTTAATTTCTTTTGCAGAAACTATTTGGTAATTGTTCTATGACCCCATAGATGGGGCAGATTGGTTTAAACAGGTACATCTCTGATGGGTAGAGAAAAGCCATGGGTGATAAGCCATAGTGTATTCAGCATGTTCCTAGTGTCAAAAGTTACTAAGCGGGTTAGTCAAGAAACTTCCATGAATAAGAAGGCCAGTTTCCTTACAAACAAAAACAAAACCTTCATTTACCATTAAACTTAAATTAAAAAATCAAGATAAAACAGTGTAAGAGTTACCTGTCAGTTAAAAAAAATTTATTGCATATACTTTATCATATTACACTTCAACATGCCTACCCTAATTCATTTATAATCCGAGGTTGAAGGGTTGTAGTGAAAAATCATTTGTACCTAGATTGTACCTGGATGAGGTTTTGGGAGTTGTTCTACTCCAAGTCCAGCCCGGGCCAGGATTGACTTGTGAGAGCTTTCTTTCAACAGACTGTTGCTTGGAGCAGCCCGCAGGTCCACACATTTGCAACACAGCCCGACTGGTCCGGCTTGAACCATATCTTATATCTTTAAGATGTGGCTAAGATGTGAAGAAAAAATATAAAATCCTTAAATAATAAGACAAAAACAGCATAAAATTCAACTTACAATGTATGCATAAGGCTCAGCTTCTAAATACACGAAGGTTGACGTGTGGTGCAACCTAGGTCATACCGACTCAACCAGCTCTTCCTCCTCTTCCTCACCTTCCTCCTCCTGGCCTGCGCCACTATTTGTCCACCATGACACCATGCCCAGGCCTTGGTCATTTATTGCACCCTGTTTGATAAAATTATCTTGTGTAAAATATGTACCATTTTATATTGTAAAATAATGTGTTTCACTTGAATAGGGAGAGTAAGCACTTGCAGTATGTGAGAAAGGCATTTGTGCAAAACTTATTATTACCTGATATTAAAGAAAATGTTTTGATAATGCTTCATTGTTAAACAAAATATATGGTAAAACTAGTTATAAATATGGGGGTACCTCACATATGAATACCTAATGTATAGCCTTGTAAGTCCCAGGAAGATTTTTTGAATAGACACCTCTCTAAAATAAACATTGATCAATATAGAAAATTAAATTTTTAATTTAGTGCTGGCCAACAGGGAGAAATTAATAAATAACACTGAAATAGGGTTTTGATTTAGGAAACAGATATCACAAGGAAATCAGATTTAACATAGTGAAACGACTACTTCACAAAAGACTCAAGCATTGAATGTAATGAAATACACTAGCTCTTTTCTGGTCGAGACCCAATGCTCCCCGAAGATATGTTGATGATATTGTTCCAAACTAATTGGTAAAAAAACTGCACTAGTTGTTGTTTAACCACTTAACTGCGCCAACCGAGTATTCTCGGTCGGCGTGAAACTGCGCCAACCTAGAAAGCTCTCTTTGATTTTTCGGTACCAGTTCTAAATGTGTACGTGGTTGGTTGTGTACGAAATGAACTCGTAGGACCTCCAGTGAGAGGCAACCATCTTCGAAGAAATTCCCAGAATGCCCTTGGGCTGCTGGCTGGGTTAGTACTAAATGAGCAACCATGGGTGGCGCACACGCCTCTGGCTCCCAAACACCTGTCCGATGTGGTGTTGAAAGATAACGCTCTGTCGGTGAAATTTAAACCTTATTGTTTGAAGAACATAAGTCATAATATTGGTGAAACTAGGCGCAATAAGGACCTATCACAAAGGTCGGATGCAAGTGATGCAGCACCTATGAGGACGATACTCTGAGCATCACCCTTGCAATCTGAGCATTGCAAGGGTGATGCTCACCCTCAAGCATTGTAGCTCTGAGCATCACCCTTGCAATCCTATGCTATCTACAATTTATTTAGATGATACATAGATGAATCGTTTTCTGTGTTCAGTGATGATGCATCTGATACAAATCGCATAGATGAACAGTGTTAGCGGCTTCCATGGTGGTGTTTTCCATAGATTTTTTCAAGAATACCTGAATCTCTTTCTAACTGACGGACACTCTTTGAGGCTAGCTGAACCTCTTTCTGACTGACGGACATTCTTGAGGTAAGCTGAATCTTTTCCTGTGTGAGACCATACAAAGGGATCTTTTCAAGACTACCTTACAAATTGATCTTTTCCTATAATCTTTTCAATACTACCTTATGCTTTATAAGCTTGGCTACATACAACCTACAAGTACTAAAGCCAAGGGTGTACATTTCTTCACCGAATGAAGAAACAGGAAGCAAAAATTTATCTGTACCTGGTGCACTGAGAGCGAAGTCGCACTGTTTACCATGGGCTACTTCGTTGATTATTACTCGCTTCCGAAGTACTGAGTAATACAGTACTGTGTAATACAGTGTGTTACTGTGTAAATAGTGTGTGAAACTGTACATTTTGTAATTTTAGTGAATTTTTAACAGGTAATATTGCGACAATAAACATTTATTGTGGACACATTACTGACACGTATCACAGTTCCTGGGAACATTATGAACGTTCTACTGTATACATATTGTAAAGGACACAAATATTCATCATATATGATAAAAAAAAAATAAAACTGCATTGGAAATACATAAAACAAATAATTGAAAATATATTTGTGGCAACACCCGGTGCTTGAATGGCCCACGCGACCGTGTCTGGGCGATTCACGCACAGGCCATCAGGCCCTGATGACGTCACAACGCACCTTGTCCACGTCCCCACAGCCAAAGTTAGTGAAATTTGGTATTTATTTTTACATAGACATGTTCAGGGAAGGGAATTTATCATTTTATGAAGAAAAAAGAATTTTGGGGGAATACTTTATTTCATGCGCACCGGGGGAATTTTACAATAAACTCGGTGCAGCACGGTGATTAAGGGGGGCAAAACTGCGTTTCTTATAAGTTGTTAAATGTCAACCAATCTTTTTCGACTAGTTGTATATGATAAGGGCTGCAACTGTTCCAAGTTTCAGCATTGCAGCCTAAATAGAAGGGAAGATTTTTTTTTCAACGAATTTTACACATTTTCAAATCAAAACTACAACCACAAGTTTCAAATGAAATCATTTCTATGACACTTTTCTATCACATTACCATATAATAAAAGGATCTGTTTAGCGGATTTTTTAAAATATGTTTAGTTTTACTAATACAAACAGTCAAAGTTCCCCCAAAAATTATGCAAATAAAATATATCATGGTTTATTACTACTATAGAATCAATAAATGAACTTAGGAAAAAATACTTTTTATAGATTTGTAGAGACAAACTCTACATATAAGGTGTAAGTTTCATGTAAATTGAATAAAAAATGAACGAGTTATAGGAACGTTATGTTACTTGAAAATAAATAAATAAAAAATAAAGTCTTAGGTGCTGCCATCTGTGGCTGAGGTTGACATCAACCAATTTCCTGGTCCCCTTGGCACCCTTACAGATAGGCTTACGTGCAGTCAGGTGTTTAAGTTTCATGCAAATCGTCTGATAAACAAATAAGAAAAAAAAAATATTTTTTTTAAACTAAATTTTTTTGGGATAAAACTAATTATTAAACATTTTTATTATATGCTATTGTGATAGCTGAGAGTCATAGACATGATTTCAGTTGACACTTGTGTTTTATGTTAATTTATGACCATTTTGGAAAATTTTTGACACAGTTCAATATTTTTTTCCTCCCTTCCTATTTATGCTACGATGATGAGACTTGGACCAGACGAAACCCTTTTCATATACAACTTGTCAAAAAAGTTTGATTGAAATTGAATTAGTTTTCATTTATTGCATATTTTCAGACTGATGCTCCCTTAAGACTATCAGGGGACCAATGCAAAAACTTCCCATCACAGAGGCACAATCCACCATTCGACCGGTAAAGCATTCAGAAAGTCAGTGTAGCATTACAGATAACTGAAGGGCTCACAGAAAACAAAGCCTTGGACTGCACAAACAGCAACCGATAAAAAGGCGACGAAAACCCAAGAGCCAGGGCCCAAGCAGATTCTAAGGAGAGCGTAAGCACGGCCTGTCGGCATGCGAGGCAAGATGCAAAAAAAAGACACCACCTCCTTGAGAATCGGTGCATACAACCCCTGGGCTACCGAGACAAGTGCACCAGACAAAGACACGCCAGTCCAAGGATAGCTTGAGAAGGAAAAAGAAATACAAGACCGAGGCCAACTGCCAACTGGCACGCAAATCCTTAGCTACCAAGGAAGCCGAAAGGGAGGGAACC
This sequence comes from Procambarus virginalis, assembly GCA_020271785.1. Classification (NCBI taxonomy): domain Eukaryota; kingdom Metazoa; phylum Arthropoda; class Malacostraca; order Decapoda; family Cambaridae; genus Procambarus; species Procambarus virginalis. Next base: position 1,736,353 of record WNGS01066681.1, on the reverse strand, counting down.
TGCAAGTGCAGCTGCACAATGCCAACATCCCAAAGAAGCACAGGGGCAAACAAGCACACACTGAGGCACTCAAACTCACCCCCAAGTAAACATGCACAACAGTAGAAGTCTCCCGCCACTCAAGCATGTGGGTCCGACAAAACTAATACCACGCCTCCAACTAAAAGAAAGGGCAGTCTACCAGCCAGGAAGACTCCGGGACCTCGTAATGCACTCCATAGGGAAAAGTAGAACCGAACTCAAAAGAACATGGATCCATCACCGAGGTGGAATCCGGGTCTCACAGGAGGTAACTGCAAGAGCCTTCTGAACCTTCCTAGGTGGGATTCGAGATCATTAGCGCAAGGGTCTGGGGGCCCCCCTTCCCCCTTATGGGGAGGGGAGGGGGGGTGCACAGGCAGCGACGCGGCCCGGCAACGTGATGACATCATGCGCGTTTGCTAATTTTTGTTTGGGGGAATTCTGTCCACTTGTTCGGCTTTCGGTAGCAATATTGGATTTTGAAGATACTTTTGGAGTGGCATGATGCTTTCCAATAGTGCAGCTGGAGATGAGCCAGCAGAAACACTGCATTGATGAAAACATCCCAGACTGAAGGGTTAATGGCAAACCAAGAGGAAAGAAACTCCATCACCTTGTAAAGAAACAAAAAAGCTCATGCTCAGGAGCACGAGCTGGCCAGGGGTGAAAGAACGCTGAAGACAACTTGTGAAACTCAACCGAAGCCGCATCGTTGCCAAATGCAAGCAACAGCACCTCAGTCAAACCTGAACAATAAGAGGCAACAGTATTGGGTATAAGGTGCAGATTTAAAAATAACCAAGAAAAAACCACTAGAACAGACATCGAAGATAGACGATGAAAGAGGTTAATGAGCATCAGACAACTTCATACTGCCACCGTGAAGAGATGCAGGTAGGACACCAAAAGCCCAACCAGCTGCTCACCATACAAATGGTGATTGATTCATGTCAAACTCCAGACAGGTAGAATACAGTAAAATGTCAAACTATCAAGGTACGTTGCTGAGGCAATCTGCAGAAAGAGGCGGAGCCAAGGAAAAATGGTGGGTTAGGACACTGGGCCAGAAGAGCCAGAAACCAAGGCAAACCCAGCCATCATGGAGCCAGGAGGTTCACACTGACCAATTGCAGTACGACTCCCATCCGGACAACACTCAAAGCAACAACTGAACTAGGAGGGATGGGAAGGTAGACAAGGCCCCCCCACCAAAAGTCCAGTTGAAAGGCATTCACAGTGCTTGTATCCCCCCCTTGCAATTGGGGAACGGATCCAAATAGAAGGGAAGCCACCAGTTCCAAGTCGATTTGAAATGGGACCCACTACAACAACCCATCCTCCTGTTTAGATAGTACCTACTGTGACAGTCGTCAATAGTCACGAATTCGTACGAACTCTATTTAGCTTTTAGATGGTAGTAAACTGACTAGTAAGGAATTCTTTTAAAATTAATGAAGCTAAAAAACAAACTTAAATATTCCAAGGCCTGGTATAGCGCACATATGTACCATATTCGGCTTCAGATATTGTGTATTAAGCCTAGAAAGGTTAGGTTACATAAGTTTGTCACAGTAACACAAGTAAAGAATAGTTTTCCCAGTTTGTCCAACTCAATAATTCAGATTTCTACTTTCTAATTTCGTTGCACGTCTGTATATATACAGTACAACCTCGATTCAACGTACCCCGATTGTGTCACTTTTGGACTTCTGCAGTGAAAAAATATGTTACTATGGAAAACGTGCTAATCCGGCTGGAGGTCCTTCCCATATAATCCGGATTAGCAGGTTTATACAGTATATCCGTCAAAAAATGAAACTACAGAGTGAGCAGCATGGCATAAAGAGCGTCAATAATTTAAAAATTTAAAAATTCCATTTATTGTCCAAATTTATTGGACTTGTTTTAAAACATGCACCAACATCTTCCCATTTATTTTAGACCCCACTTGGCATCCACATGGAATGATTAATGATTGTAAATAAAGAAGCAGG
>WNGS01066681.1:1719655-1730089 GCA_020271785.1 Procambarus virginalis | reverse complement strand
CAACGAATCTCCGGCTAGTTCGCGCACTTTTCAGGCCGGATTTACTCACCCTGTTTTTTTTTACATGACAATGTACTTTATCTTATGGTATTAGTAACATTGTTCTAATATTTGTTCTTATATGCAAATATCCCTTTAGAGCATTCTATTACGAACAATTTGATGTCACATTGAACAACGTAGCACGAGAATTGAGGTGAAAAGGTTGAAAAAAAAAAAAAGAGTATAAACATTTTTGTGTGGTGGTGAACTCTTGGGTAACACATGGCCTACCTTGTGGAGTGCGGCACGTCTAAATTATGGGGAATTTTTTTTCCCTTACGTGGGTGATCCATCAGGAAAAGTTGGCGCATTTACCATGTAGATTATGAAACAAAAAAAAATTGAAGGCATTTGAGGAAGTTTGAGAAGTACATTTTACACCCTTTAACTATTTCCTAACAAATCAAACCAGACTATTTCCACAAACCCAACATAGAGGCGTGTGGCAGCTGCTTTATTTAAACCACTTCAAAAGAGTGTAGGGATTGTATGTAACATTTGTAACACAAGATTTCACCCAAGTTATACAGAATTATCTACACAATATGCAAACAGACAAGGTACCTACTGGATCTGTCACAATGATAAGACTGATATGGGAAAACATCACCAAGCTAATGAGTGACATTCCTGAAGCACATAGGCTACCATTCACACAAAAGCTAATAGAAATATATGAAGATTGTTTAAAAACAGCAACGAACACAGAACACAACCCAGGAACCGATAGTTTAGAGAGCCAAATAAGCAATGAGGAAGGACACTGTGTCGAGGTACACAAAAACGACGGCAATATTGAAGACCCAACCAGTAATATGAATAATGAGAGCAAAAATGGGAAAGACAAGAGCAAAGATGAGAAAGATGAAAGCAAAAATGAAAAAGATGAGAGCAATACTGAGACAAAATGCAGAACTGAAAAAGTTAGGACAAAAAACACAGACTACCTCAAATCAGACCACCATGCACAGGTATAAACAACCAGAATAAAATTACAAATGAAAATATTTGCTAATACACTGTATTATGCAAAAGCCTTTGGTCCAGATATGAGACCAAAGGCACGGAATGCACACTTATGCATCCCTGAAAATGCGGAATATTAGGGAGGGGTAAATGTAGTCTTGGAACAAAGTGCAGATATTTCCACTCTAAACTATGCAAACTCTCAATTAATGAGAGAAAATGCTACGATCTTCAATACCCTGATTTCCACGTAAGAGGTACACACAGTGTTAAAGAAGAGAGGTCTGATATAATGACCCTGGAAGTTTTTTAGAGGCAGCCAGAAACGGAGAGAGCAACAGACAGGCAGACAGAAACGTTGCAGGAATATGGATGGGAATGAGGAAATGCCCAAGACTGGACTACAATTCGTCATCAGGTGAACACATACTACACCCCCCCAACTACACAAACTACCACACTCCCTAGTACCACTACCAAAACTGGTCAAACCATTGCCAAAACAGCACTCCTTGGGTCAGGGTGGAGGGGGGGGATCAAACCCCCACCAGAATTGACACAATATGGAAAATCATTCATATTTGCAAACATACAAGGCCTAAAGTCAAAATCAAGAAAAGTTCATAAAACCAGCGATGAATATAATGAAAATATATTTTCTGGGTTGAGCCCTGGAGGCTCCCTGAAGCTGACTGACTAATATTTGTCATCAGTCTACAAGTTCTTGTACCTACAGGAAACCATGAGCCAGAATCTGGGGGACCTCAGAGAGGCGCAGGAAGCAATGGCTAATGAACACTCCACTTTGTGAGAATATTTTCATGTCTACCATCGACTGGGTGTATCACCCAGAATGGTAGGCGAACAAACCCCTTGCAGTCTGACGTATGAATCACAGCCTGGTTAATCAGGCATCAGTTAGAGGCATTTATCAAGTTTTCTCTTGAACATAGTGACAGGCCAGCCAGTTAACCCCATGTGTGTAAAGGGAGTGATGAAAAGTCTTGGGCCTTTCATGATGAGAGTATCTAGTATACTCTGAGAGTATATTCTATAAGAGTATACTCTGTGTGTATCTATTGCATCTTTCCTTTTCAATGGGGCTATTTTGCATATCCTGTCTTGCCTCCTGGTCTAGTGTGATGTTATTTCTGTGTGAAGATTTTGAACCCATCCCTCTAATATTTTCCAGGTGTAAATTATTATGTCTTTCTCTGGCCTTGGCTCTAGATACAAATTTTAATTGAACACAACAATTTAGATGTTTTATAGAGTGGACTATACGATTAAAGGATCTTTACTGCTAGAATCCACTCAATAAAGCATTAAATTATTGGGATTGGTTAAAATGTTTAAATCTGTTTTCTCTTAAAGTACAGGCAAGAGAGATACATAATTTAATGCTGGAAAATATTAGAGGGACTGGTTCCAAATCTGCACATGGAAATAACATCACACACGAGACCAAGAGGCCTCCTGAGAATGGTTCTGCTAAAATAAAAAAACTAATACCACGCATAACTACCACATCTTACATTTTAACTACTCCACAAAATGTCAATAGGGCAGGGAGAAAATGTTACTCAATAAATAGTTGGCAAATAAAGCTATGATGGGTGATAATTGATAAATCGTCCACCGACAGGTGATTTTCACCATTTTTACAACCACCTGTGCCCCCAAAATTATATTTTATACGTAACTTAATTCTCGCACAAAAAGAAAAAGTTCCTGTTAAGATAAAAAAAAAGTGATTCTGCAAAGTTTGAGCTACAAGTATTGTTTTCAGCACCACCAATTTGGCCAGTTATGGCCATCCTGGACATTTTGACCCCTTTATGGATGCATTCAGAGTGGCTGCCAGCCCAAAAATAGTGGCAATCAGTCAAGATGAATTGCTTCTTACTTTTGGCATCAAGTCAGGGATCAAGAATTACACTTTTTGTAGTTCATGATAAACAAATTTTTTGCTTTACCCTACTATGTACAGTACAGTAGTACATTTTTGAGTAAAATTTAAAGGCATATAAAATTAAGATCCATTATGTCTAAATAACCCCTGTTATAAGTATAGAGATAAATGTTCATTATTTGCATTACCTTATACAATACCATTTAGTTGTACCACTGTGTTAAATGCAATAACATTTCTGCCCTTTAATCTTCTTCTCCTCTAAATTTATTATAAATATAATCTCAAGGTAACTTTTGGTTATCCTTGGTTAAGTTTCAAATTTGTTCACCAAGAATGAGCTGGTGTGTAAATTAAGCTGATTAGGGGCTGCAGTGTATCAATTACATAAACAAAATTAAAATATAAAGTCACAGCTTATAATAATTAAATAATCAGAGCTAATATAAATTCTCATACCACAACCTTATATTACTGCCATGCAGTTCCCGAAAATGTTTAAAATGACTTTTGTAAGTGACAGACAAAGCTAGCCAATGTAATTAAAGGTAACTTTCCTACTATCAGCACAAGACAAGCTCTTTCCCCACATTCACCTACAGTATTTGGCAACAAGCAGAATCTTCTCAAACATTTCAGCTGCAGGTCCAGTCCAATTCAACTGTCAAAGAGCAAGAAAGGACACTCAAAATTATTGCTAATGAATCATGTATGTTGGTTAAGCTATTATGTAAATGAATCAGAAGCTTCATTTGACTTCTCTCACAATAAAGTCACTATGACGTGTGAGAAGCATGTTTATGCCAACTATATTTAACGCCCATATTTTCTACATCAGTACATCACTGAAAAAGCTGAAATATGGAGAATTAACCTTTTGAATTAACACTTTGGCGTCGTGATGACGTTCGCGCAGTCTTCAAAACAATACACGCAGTTCGGGGCATGACGTTAACGGCACCGTCAATTAATTTAGGCTTATTCTTATTATTAAGTGTAAACATTGTGAGTGAAAGAGTTTAACATTGGGTTGTGTGCTCACCGACAATGACCAGCCTACCTTGCAGTGCGATGTGGATAGTCCGCCTGCCTGGCCAAAATGTTAAAATTTAACATATTTTTGATTCTAGAAATAATTTTTTTTTAGACATGAAAATACATTTTTTTTATTGCCACTAGACAGCCAATAATAATAACTAAAATTTTAGCTTTATTTGAAGGAAATTGGTCAACTCTGTATTTTATTTTATGTTTTGAAGTTGCAAACAAATTTGGACAAAGTTGCTTAATCAATGTGGACCAAAGAATTGAGAGAGAAGCAGAGAAACTAACTGATAAATGACCCAGTTTTCATGTCTACATGTTGAGAGCCAGCAGTCAAATGAATCTTAACTGGAGTGTAAATGCCAGATGCACTGGAAATAACTGCTAAGATTACCCCAAGACGATATAATGGAATGAACCACCAGGTGCAAGGCTAAACAACTGATGTCTGTCACACACACAGACACAGAATGATACTAGTTTCCAGTATGCACAAGCATACACATACTATACATTACATCAACTCTCATTCAATTGCCTTCCTAAAGGAAGAACATAAATACCTCAGGAATGATGACCTTGAAATAAAGCTGAAGTAAAGGCAGCTAAAGAAAATGCTCGACTCACTGGAACCCGGAGTTGATCAAGCCACCACCTGGTGGTTGTGGTGGAAGGAGGCAGCCAAATACTGTACAGTACCTAGTAGTCACTATCAAGTTTTGTTTGGCAATTTGGGTGATGCCAAACATCTCTCAGGAAGAGGTTGAGTGTTCCGTAACTTTTTAATTTCTTTTGCAGAAACTATTTGGTAATTCTATGACCCCATAGATGGGGCAGATTGGTTTAAACAGGTACATCTCTGATGGGTAGAGAAAAGCCATGGGTGATAAGCCATAGTGTATTCAGCATGTTCCTAGTGTCAAAAGTTACTAAGCGGGTTAGTCAAGAAACTTCCATGAATAAGAAGGCCAGTTTCCTTACAAACAAAAACAAAACCTTCATTTACCATTAAACTTAAATTAAAAAATCAAGATAAAACAGTGTAAGAGTTACCTGTCAGTTAAAAAAAATTTATTGCATATACTTTATCATATTACACTTCAACATGCCTACCCTAATTCATTTATAATCCGAGGTTGAAGGGTTGTAGTGAAAAATCATTTGTACCTAGATTGTACCTGGATGAGGTTTTGGGAGTTGTTCTACTCCAAGTCCAGCCCGGGGCCAGGATTGACTTGTGAGAGCTTTCTTTCAACAGACTGTTGCTTGGAGCAGCCCGCAGGTCCACACATTTGCAACACAGCCCGACTGGTCCGGCTTGAACCATATCTTATATCTTTAAGATGTGGCTAAGATGTGAAGAAAAAATATAAAATCCTTAAATAATAAGACAAAAACAGCATAAAATTCAACTTACAATGTATGCATAAGGCTCAGCTTCTAAATACACGAAGGTTGACGTGTGGTGCAACCTAGGTCATACCGACTCAACCAGCTCTTCCTCCTCTTCCTCACCTTCCTCCTCCTGGCCTGCGCCACTATTTGTCCACCATGACACCATGCCCAGGCCTTGGTCATTTATTGCACCCTGTTTGATAAAATTATCTTGTGTAAAATATGTACCATTTTATATTGTAAAATAATGTGTTTCACTTGAATAGGGAGAGTAAGCACTTGCAGTATGTGAGAAAGGCATTTGTGCAAAACTTATTATTACCTGATATTAAAGAAAATGTTTTGATAATGCTTCATTGTTAAACAAAATATACGGTAAAACTAGTTATAAATATGGGGGTACCTCACATATGAATACCTAATGAATAGCCTTGTAAGTCCCAGGAAGATTTTTTGAATAGACACCTCTCTAAAATAAACATTGATCAATATAGAAAATTAAATTTTTAATTTAGTGCTGGCCAACAGGGAGAAATTAATAAATAACACTGAAATAGGGTTTTGATTTAGGAAACAGATATCACAAGGAAATCAGATTTAACATAGTGAAACGACTACTTCACAAAAGACTCAAGCATTGAATGTAATGAAATACACTAGCTCTTTTCTGGTCGAGACCCAATGCTCCCCGAAGATATGTTGATGATATTGTTCCAAACTAATTGGTCAAAAAACTGCACTAGTTGTTGTTTAACCACTTAACTGCGCCAACCGAGTATTCTCGGTCGGCGTGAAACTGCGCCAACCTAGAAAGCTCTCTTTGATTTTTCGGTACCAGTTCTAAATGTGTACGAGGTTGGTTGTGTATGAAATGAACTCGTAGGACCTCCAGTGAGAGGCAACCATCTTCGAAGAAATTCCCAGAATGCCCTTGGGCTGCTGGCTGGGTTAGTACTAAATGAGCAACCATGGGTGGCGCACACGCCTCTGGCTCCCAAACACCTGTCCGATGTGGTGTTGAAAGATAACGCTCTGTCGGTGAAATTTAAACCTTATTGTTTGAAGAACATAAGAGTCATAATATTGGTGAAACTAGGCGCAATAAGGACCTATCACAAAGGTCGGATGCAAGTGATGCAGCACCTATGAGGACGATACTCTGAGCATCACCCTTGCAATCTGAGCATTGCAAGGGTGATGCTCACCCTCAAGCATTGTAGCTCTGAGCATCACCCTTGCAATCCTATGCTATCTACAATTTATTTAGATGATACATAGATGAATCGTTTTCTGTGTTCAGTGATGATGCATCTGATACAAATCGCATAGATGAACAGTGTTAGCGGCTTCCATGGTGGTGTTTTCCATAGATTTTTTCAAGAATACCTGAATCTCTTTCTAACTGACCGACACTCTTTGAGGCTAGCTGAACCTCTTTCTGACTGACGGACATTCTTGAGGTAAGCTGAATCTTTTCCTATGTGAGACCATACAAAGGGATCTTTTCAAGACTACCTTACAAATTGATCTTTTCCTATAATCTTTTCAATACTACCTTATGCTTTATAAACTTGGCTACATACAACCTACAAGTACTAAAGCCAAGGGTGTACATTTCTTCACCGAATGAAGAAACAGGAAGCAAAAATTTATCTGTACCTGGTGCACTGAGAGCGAAGTCGCACTGTTTACCATGGGCTACTTCGTTGATTATTACTCGCTTCCGAAGTACTGAGTAATACAGTACTGTGTAATACAGTGTGTTACTGTGTAAATAGTGTGTGAAACTGTACATTTTGTAATTTTAGTGAATTTTTAACAGGTAATATTGCGACAATAAACATTTATTGTGGACACATTACTGACACGTATCACAGTTCCTGGGAACATTATGAACGTTCTACTGTATACATATTGTAAAGGACACAAATATTCATCATATATGATACAAAAAAAATAAAACTGCATTGGAAATACATAAAACAAATAATTGAAAATATATTTGTGGCAACACCCAGTGCTTGAATGGCCCGCGCGACCGTGTCTGGGCGATTCACGCACAGGCCATCAGGCCCTAATGACGTCACAACGCACCTTGTCCACGTCCCCACAGCCAAAGTTAGTGAAATTTGGTATTTATTTTTACATAGACATGTTCAGGGAAGGGAATTTATCATTTTATGAAGAAAAAAGAATTTTGGGGGAATACTTTATTTCATGCGCACCGGGGGAATTTCACAATAAACTCGGTGCAGCACGGTGATTAACCCTTACACTGCTCAGGGATCCTGGGCACATTTACACCCCTGTGCGCAAGAAAAAAAAAAATTCCAAAAATTTTTTTCGTCTTCTCAACATGTTAATTTGAGTCCCCTGAGCACGGGAAAAATAATACAAAAATTCTATTATGCATACCAATGACACAATTGAGCCGAGAAGTTGGCCGATGACGTCACAGAACGTGAGCGCTCGAGGCTGCTGCGTCAGCCAGCTGTCACTCACGGCCGCTCTCGCGGCCCGAGTTGCCGCGAATTTATTTTCGCGGAATTATTTACAGTATTTTGGGTCATTTTACTCAAATTTTTTTCGCTAGTATTGTTCCAATTATTAGCAATAGACGTTGTATTATAATAAAAATGGTCTAAACTCAATAGGCGCTCACATATTAGTGTCACAAGTATGCCCACCAAAATGGTATAATTTACAGGAAATATTCAATGTATTTGGGTTTTTTTCAAAATAAACACAAAAAATAACTTGATATGTACATTTATTTACCAAAGAATTACACATTTAGTACTCCTGGAGACTGTGATACTGTGCGAAACAGTCGATATGGCACAGAGGGACGGCACACGCTTCGCACCATGTCAACACCAATTTACGTTTCTGTGGCCTCAATTTGGTACTGGAACACACAACACACCGACGCTGGCCTGCTGCACGAGCTCCAGTTGGTGGTAATTTCTTGATTTGGTGCATCAGAAAGGCCTCCCTGTAAGCGAGCCTGGGTGCAGGAGCATGGTTCAATATTGGGTCTCGAATGGGTCTTTGTATGCCAGGTGTGTCCTTGCCAAATTTACCTAGCAACTGTTTCACAACTTGAAAACCAAACGAACGGAAATATGGTTTTCTACCTGTCTTTACAAGAAACATGTTGTAAGTGTTCAGCATTGTTACGTCAATTAGGTGGAAAATCATTTTCTTCGTCCACTTCACAGTCTTCCGTACACACTCTACAGCACCCTCCATCATGTCACATTTATCAACTAAACGCATGTTGATGTTGTAGTCCATCACACAATCTGGCTTATATATTATTTGCTTTGTTGTTCTGTTCACCTTGCCACTGTCCACCATTGTACCAGGGTGAATGGTGGTCAACATGTTCACTTCACGTCTGTCTTTCCACCGCACTGAAAGCATTGCACCACTTTTTCTTACCTCGCAATCACCTACTTGCATAGCAGTGTCAAACAGGCATTTCCTTTCGTTTTGGCTTTACTGTTCCACACACTCCAGTCTTATTATCAAGCAAGAATTTCGTTAGCAAGGGACTGGTATAATAGTTATCTGTGTACAATATGTGGCCCTTGTTCAGATATGGTGCAAAGCAGTGACTTCACCACACTACCTGAGAAGCCTTGTTCGTCATCAGCAGGAATATCTACATTTGTGGCTGAATAAAGTATCATGTGTAACACCATTCCTGATTCACAGTCACAGAGCACAAAGAATTTCAGTCCAAATCGGTGACGTTTTGAGGGAATATACTGCTTGAAGGCAGCACGTCCTTTGAAAAGCACAAGGGATTCATCAATAACCAGCTTCTGAGCTGGTACGTAGTAATCTCGGAACTTTCCAATCAGGTCATTTAGCACGTGCCTCACCCTCCAAAGCCTATCATCCTGTGTCTCGTCTGCATTATTTGCAAAATGAATGCACCGTAGGATCAACAGAAATCTGTCTCGGGACATATATTTCCCGAACAATGGTGTTGGAACAGCGTTGTCTTTGCTCCAATAATCTGAAATTACGTGTTTCACACAATGTTTCATCAAACATGCAAATTGCGAAAAACACATACATTTCACCAACAGTTTGTCTCTTTCCAACGCTGTAGTCGTGAAAATTCTGTAACTTCCTCAAGTTCAATGAGATCGGCCGCAAGTCTGTTCGTTTCATGAACAATGTTCCATGAGCGGCTCATCGAAATATGCAGTATAAAAAGTCACTTTCACACATTTCGTCACCAGTATCAGGGAAAAGATCTTAATTCCCACATCTCTGTTGTCAAAGTCGGGAATTTGGTGTACAAAATCTTCCCCATCACTCCACACACACAATCTGCTGCCTTCCGAGAGCCTTAGCTGCACGACGGCGAGGATCCGGGGACCAGGAGCTGAAGCAGGCATTGTAACAGTAGGGGCAGGAACGGTAGATGAGGTAAAAAATCTGGAACATGAGGGAATTTGTTCCTCATTGTCGCCATATTGTCCCATGCGGCGGCGCTTGGCTGGGCGGTAGCTGATGCGGCGAACTTGTACTGGCACTAACAGCCGGGGTAAACTATTCTCAGATTCTCATCACTAAAACCTGAGAAAGATTCACTTGTTTCTGAATCGTTGATCATATCATAAACGTGTAGTGGTATAGATGAACGACGTGCTTGGGCGCGAGGTGGTTTCGTGGTGTTGTTAGTATCTCTTGGGCATCCTCACCCTCGTGGCACCCACATGTTCACCCTCACTATCCGTTGTTTTCGATTTCTTCTGGCTGGGTATAATCTTCATCATATCAGAGTCTCAATATCAGACTCGTCAACGTCCTTGAACAATTCATCTGCAATTTCGTCTTCGCAAAAGACTGTGCGGCGCGGTGCGCTAAGCGAGGTCGCACGCTGGTCGTGATGCGCTCGCCATGGTGTCTGGCCACTAACTAAGGCCTGTGAAACAAGGAGGCCTGCTCTAGATTTTTTTCAAATGGCTTCTTTTTCATAGCCCGTGGCTATGGATGGGTGACCCCTTTACACCGCGGACGTTTGAATCGTGCCTGGCACCCTTTGCGTATATATA
>WNGS01066681.1:1700796-1719555 GCA_020271785.1 Procambarus virginalis | reverse complement strand
TATATATACAGTACAACCTCGATTCAACGACCCCGATTCAACGAATCTTCCGGCTAGTTCGCACACTTTCAGGCCGGATTTACTCACCCTGTTCGACGAACAATGGTTCGCCGAAGCGGGGGATGTTCGGATTTGCTTACGACGTCGAGACAGAGTTCACAGACTGGTGGAAAAGTTTCACATTCTATCACAGATTACAATTATTAATTCCTTCATATGACAAGTTCGATCACACAAGTGGACCACAAAAAGTGGACCGCACATGTGGTCCACAAGTGGTCCACAATCTTACGATTTGGGACAGAGTTCACAGTGGTAGAAAACTTTACCATCCCATCACAGATTACAATTAATAATTCTTCATATGACAAGTTAGATCACACAAATGGATCACACAAATGGACCACACAAATGGACCACACAAGTGGACCACACAAGTGGACCACCAAGTGGTCCACAAGCTTACGATGTTGGGACAGAGTCACAGAGTGGTGGAAAAACTGTCTCATTCTATCACAGATTACAATTAATAACTTCATAAGACAAGTTGGATCACACAAGTGGACCACACAACAAGTGAATCATATGAACCAAACACCAGCCAGAATGGTCCACAAGAAGTGACGCTATTAACCAAACACCAGCAGAGTGGTCCACAGAAGTGAACGACTGAGTTTCAATGATTTCGTTCACCGATTTGTGGCACACGTATCTTTATAATTAATTTAAAGGCTGAAGCGTGAATAGCTAGCTAATATGTTGAAATCTTCTTATACATTTTCTGTGATGAAACAAGACGAGTGAGGGTAGACAGATAAGGGATTACTGTACAGTAAACTTCACTTTACAGTGAGGTTTCACTCACTTCGTCTGTGTTGTCATAGTTCAGTGACCCATGACTTTGAACGTTTCACATTAATAAATCATTTCTAAACTGGTGTTTTAATAACTCTCTATTATCCTAATTAAACTAAACTAAATAAGACCAAAAATATGCTGTAATAAGGTAGATATCTCCTATTTGAGAAATTGTTCACGTTATTTGCAGCACAACTCCAGCACGAGTGGACGTGTCTAATCCCTGTCATACACCATGCTTGTTTTGTGTTGTTCGATTTCGTCTCCACAGTTCAGCGACTACGGCTTCGAAATAATAAAATTAATAAATTAGTTCCAAAGTATTTTTATAGCTCTTATTACTGTAATAATGTTGCTAAACTAAATATGTAACCCAAAAATATATAATTTGATGTAAATTGAATATTTGAGAGAAACATATGCTACTGGAAATCGAACACAACACCAGGCGGTGTTTTGTTCGATTTCGTCGCCACAGTTCAGTGACCTATGGCTTCGAAATAATGAAATAAATAAATCAGTTTCAAAATAAGTATTTTTTATAGCTCTTATTATCGTAATAATGTTGCTAAACTAAATACATAACACAAAAATATATAATTTGATGTAAATTGAATATTTAAGAGAAATTTATGTTACTGGATCAGGCTTAAACACCAGCCAACTGAAGGGTGTGCGTATAGACTTAGTCTGCGTTCGTACAGTATGCACCCAGTGCCCTTAGCTTTGTCTGCGATTGACGTACAGTATTTATCCGCCGGTGGAAGAATAATTGTGGAATTGACCATTTTTTTACTACAGCTCTTTGGTTATAAAACAAGATGTCTCAGGGGCTTACTAATAGTGCCTTATTAATGCCAAAAACGAAGCAATATTTTGCAACAACTAGTAGCAGAAAATCAACCAGCACGAGAACAGCCGTACCCAGCACGAGAACAGCCGTACCCAGCACGAGAACAGCCGTACCCAGCACGAGAACAGCCGTACCCAGCACGAGAACAGCCGTACCCAGCACGAGAACAGCCGTACCCAGCACGATAACAGCTGTACCAAGCACGAGAACAGCCGTACCCAGCAGGAGAACAGCCGTACCCAGCACGAGAACAGCCATACCCAGCACGAGCACAATTGTACCCAGCACTGGTACAACAGCCGTACCCAGCACAAGCACAGTTGTACCCAGCACTGGTACAACAGCAGCCAGCACCAGCTCAGAAGCGGCTGAACTCACAGCAGCAGCGAGCACCAGCAAAGCTGATGCAAACATCTAAAAACATCGTGTGCAACATGAACAGTTAGAACAAGTGTTAAATTTAAGTGTGTACTCAGTGTTAAAATTAAAGTTGCAGTAATTTTTGTGTACAATAGTTTTCATAAACTGTATTGTAGTACTCAACATACAGCAGAACTACTTTTAATCAACACAGTGCTAACGGCATAATGCACTGCAGTACGTATTTACTGTAGAGCATTCACAACTTCACAAAACTTCAAGATGGACATAACTTCAACAAAAAGGTAAATTTATGAATTACAGTATTTCTTAGTAGAGAAGTAATATATAGGTAGAGTATGTAATATGATAATGCATTTTTATTGTGTACAAGAAAAAAAAAAAGACTGACACAAACGCCTCCTGAAGGTCACCTCTTGCAACGAATGCAACGAATCCAACGCTGCAACGAACTGGGGTTGGTCCCATATAGTATGTTGAATCGAGGTTGTACTGTACTATGGTCCTCATCGTTACTACAAGTACTATCAAAACAGGAGGATGGGCTGACTACAAAATGGTGACCAAGGAAGCATTTTCACAGATCAATATCAGCAATGAGACTAGCCACAAGCCCCACACTGCCTAGTTTATTTGCACTAAGGGGCACTTAAACTAAGCTACTTTTAAGTGTACCAATTGTTTTTAATGAATCGTTTGCAGAATCATTTGGTTGATTCAATGCTTTAATTTCTATGAAACTTGCAGTTGTCTATATTGCCTCATTGATTTTCTGGTTACTTTTCCCAGTGTGGGTGATCATAAGAATCCTCAGCTCCAAGTGCCTCTGAGGCAGGCCAGGTTCTGGCTTTGGACCCCAGTAGGGCAAACAGGACTCCTATAACTGATATGACTCAGTAGACAGAAGTCATCTCAGCAAGAAGACTTTAAGGAGCCACTCTGGAGCTCCCCCAGAAAAAACCAGCGTTGAATGTAATGAAACGCCATTTTCTGGGTGAGACCCGAAGGCTCCCCAGAGCTATACCGGGCTGATGTGTATATATTAGACCGTGGCAACAGTCAATCGAAGTAGTTCTAGGCCTACCGGGGACCAAAGCCCAAACCTGGACCCCCTCAAGAGAGGCATGAGGAGCAATGGCCTAAAGACACACCCTTGTAATTGGATGCAGTCTTTGTCTGCCATCTACCAGATCAGGCACCCAGAAAGGTAGGAATTCCAAAACAAACTACTGCTGATTAAGTAATTTGCAAACCGAAAGCTGAACTAGCAACAGAACTCCCCAATCAAAACCAAATAAACAAGTATGACATCACCACAAATGCCGCGCATTCGTCTGTGCAACTCCCCCTCCTCCCCAGGAGGAAAACGGTGGAGTCCCAGACCTCCACGCCGGCAAAACTCCTCAGTTCAGAGGCAGAGTATCAAAAAACACGAAAAAAAATGCCAACTGAAGGGAGGGAGGGATGGATGCCGGAAAGCCTCCAGGTTTCACCCAGAAAATGGCATTATGTTACATTCACCGCTGGTTTTCTGTGAAGAGCCCCTTCGGCTCCCTGGAGCTACCTAACCAGAGATAATGAAAAAGAGGGATTTACCCGGGGGGGCAGTCGTCACTCGCTCCTCAACTCTAAGTCGAGACAACTGGCTGCAACCTGCGACCCATGGCTACACATGCCTGAGAAGGGCCAGGAACATTAACGAGATACAGTGCGGCATGGACCCTGATAGACCTCCAAAAACCCAGTGCCCGAATGTCAGACCAGGACATATTCCAAAAAACAGCAGCCAAAGCCGCGAACTTACGAACGTCGTGGGAACGGGAATAGACCGCAGACTATTTGGAACAAATAATCCTGCAGACAACCTAGGAGACCCACGCTCTGGAACAGGGAAGAAAGGAAACCGGGTACACCCAAAGCGCATCCCCTGCCACGGAAGCCGTGGCACGCAGATAACGGCGAAGTCGCATCCGGACACAAAACATGATGCACCCCCGGTTGAACCAACCAAGCATCAACAACCCAAGGACCCCTTCGGAAAGCAGCACTCATTCTTCGCCAGAAAAGAAGGAGAAGGCTGCAACCGAACGAAACAACCACCAGGACCGGAAGAGCAGAAACCCCTGCGCCGGAGCAGCAGGGGTTAAATTGGCCTCTTGTTGGTACTGGCCCCAGAGGCTAATGCCAACAAGAAAAGTGCCTTAGAAAAACAATCCTGAACCAAAGGGGCCACTACAAACCGAGGAGAAGAGAGAGCACCCGGTCCAACAACCAGGATGGCTCGGGCAGCGCATGAGCTGGCCGAAGGTTAAACAATGCCAGAGAAAGCTTGCGGAACAGAGCAGAAGTGACATCCACCCCGAATGCAAGCTGCAACGGCTCCGCCAGCGCAGCACAATACGAGGCGACAGTATTTGGCATAAGATGACGGTCCTGAAACAACCGAGAGAGAAAGGACAAAACAACCCGATCAGAAATTGAAGATAACCTACGAAGAGACAAAAAATGCCGAGAGGACCTCCAGGAAATTTCACACTGCCGTACAGACGAAACTCGCAGGAGGGACACCATCAATGAAGCCACCTGATCACAATACAAGTAGTGATACACCCGCGTCAAAAAGACCATAGTGAAGAGTGGAAGAGAAGATCGAACCAGCCACGTACCGGACCGGACTGATCTGCTGAAAGAGGTGGAGCCGTGTGAAGACCCTTGGGTTTGGACATCGAGCAAGAAGCGCCTGAAACCAAGGCTGGGCCTGCCACCAAGGAGCGAACAAGACTACTCTCCCCTGGTAGGTCTCCAACCGAGCCAGGACCCGGAGCAACAACTGGACTGGAGGGAAGAGGTACAGGTAACTCCACCTCGACAAGTCCAGCCGAAAGGCATCGACCCCGACGGCCTCGCAGTCTGGGAAGGGCGCCACAAACACGAAGACACCTCAACCACATAGATGCGAAGAGGTCCACCTCTGGGCGCCGTACGTCTGGCAGAGCCAACAGAATGAGTCGGCGTCGACCCTCCATTCTGTGGAAAGGGGAATGAACCGAGACAGGCCGTTCGCCACGACGTTTGACACCCCCTGAACATGAACCGCAAGGAGAGCCCAACCTCGAGAACTCAGCAGACGAGTCACCCGAAGCGACCAGTCCCAAAGAACCAAGGACCGCATTGAATCCCTGCGGTTCAGGTAATGAACCACCGGGGAGCAGTCCGAATGGAGCCGGATCGTTGTTCCTCGAGCGACCCAAATCCCCTGAAGCGAATGCCACACCGCCACAAACTCCCGCGCCGTGCTGTAAGCTCGATGGAATGCCAGACCCCACCGACCCTGGCTGGCCTGGTGAGCACTTGTCACAAAACCCTAGCCAAGAGACAAGGCATCCGTGAACACATCGAGCAAGGGTTCGGGGAGGCGCCACTGCACAAAATCCAGAAAAACCCGCAGAGGAATCCGGCTATCTTGAGGTTTTCTCGAGATGATTTCGGGGCTTTAGTGTCCCCACGGCCCGGTCCTCGACCAGGCCTCCACCCCCAGGAAGCAGCCCGTGACAGCTGACTAACACCCAGGTACCTATTTTACTGCTAGGTAACAGGGGCATAGGGTGAAAGAAACTCTGCCCATTGTTTCTCGCCGGCGCCCAGGATCGAACCTGGGACCACAGGATCGCAGTCCAGCGTGCTGTCTGCTCGGCCGACCGGCGATGCAGCAGCCGACGCAGGGCTCCCGGAATCCGAACCCATCGATCGCGAGAGCGGCAGAAGGGACGACCCCAAAGACACCAGATCAGCCGAAGCCAGATGCAACCCGATAGGTAAACCAGCACAGCGAAGTTCAGGCTCACGCACAGCTGCTTGAACAACCGAAGTTTGACCCGGGTGCCCTCCAAAAACAGGCGGCGGCGGGACCGCAGCCACAACAACGTCGCAGGAGAGAGACAAGGAAGCGGTTCGAGAGTCCCACACAAGACCCAAGAACCCAAACCCGATGAGCTGGGAAAGAACCAAATCCCTGGCAAGCAGACACGCGGACTTGTTGGGAGTCCAAAACCCCTCCCCCTGTAACAACAAGCCCCGCGCCAAGGGTACCAACTCCCAAGCGGGGTCAAATAGGGCCCAAACACCCCAAGTCAACTCCTCCCCAGCCCCTGGAACCTCCACATCAGGACCCGGGGCTGAGCCATCCTCCAAACCCTCTGCCTCTGAAGAAAAGGCAGAGTCCGCCAGAAAAGCTGGGATGAAGGGGGCCCGCTGGCACGGCCCAAGGGCTCCAGCAGGAGGAACAGGCTGAAATGCCTTCCCCGTCAATCCGGAAGGGGCATTCACCGAAGCCGCTGGAGACTCACCACCAGGCAAACCCTGCCCCGACTCTGAAACCCTCAGACGTTTGGGAGCCGGGAGCAGGGGAGGGAGGGCAGGATGAACCACAGCAGGGGAAGGACTAGGGGGTGCAGATGAAACCAAAGTCAAAGCGACTAACACCCCCAAATCTGGGTCCCTATAACCAAAACGGGGCAGCTGCGGGGCATCCGGAAAGGCAACCAACCTTGCGCGTTGCAGCAACCTACACCTTGCATGCAACACCGAAGCTGCTTGCACCCGAATATCAATCTCATTGAACTGGGTGAATTGGAGTACAAACAAGGAACACCACTCGCAGGACTCCAGGTCAAAGGGTGTCATTGACCCAACAAGCAGCATGGCGGAGACAAAGACGGTGAGTGTCACCCTAAGTCAAGGTGACAGAGCAATCTTCAAACTTGCACAAGGCTAGGTGGGACTCTGGAGTCTCTTCCATCAGTCCACTGAGCCCCAAAGGAGGTTTCCAGGACCCTTAGGCTGACTACTAAGGGAAGCCAGGCGAGATACTGCTAACCGGTTATCCCAGGGCTACCAAGCAAAGCACGGGGACCTAGTGGAGGGCCACCTAAATCCTACAAGTGGTCCTACCGCCACACCAGGCAGACCCCCGCCAGGCAAAACAAAACAAAAATAAAAGAAAAACCCAGCACAAGCACAATGTCTCCAGGTGAACAGAACCAGTCGCTATGAGTATATCAGACAGCTGCAAAGTACATCGCGTCCCTGCCAGCGACGAAACTACCTCCTACCCAAGGGAAAACAGGAGCAAGAACCACCCCAAATGAACCCCAAGGGCGGGCAATCACCAAGCAGCAACAAAACCACGCGGAGGTAGTTCCCGAACAACTCCGGGAAGATAACCCTAAAGCCACAAGGGCAGTACTTACAGGGCACCTAGGGAAGGCGGCCCTAGGTGCATGCAGCCCCAGTACTCTTGTGTTTTTCCTGGCTCGCACTATACCAAAACTGAACACCACCACCTCACTGCAGCACTGCTCAAAGGGTGGAGCCAGAGTCGATCAACCGTTCACCCTCACAACAGACTGTCAACTGAGGAGAGTTGCTGGTGTGGAGGTCTGGGACCCCCCGTCCCCGGGAGGGAGACGGTGGGGTTTGCGTAGACGGATGCACGGCATTTGTGGTGACGTCATACTTGTTTCCTTGGTTTTGATTGGGGAGTTCTGTTGCTAGTTCGGCTTTCAGTCTGCAAATTATTTAATCAGCAGTAGTTTGTTTTGGAATTCCTACCTTTATGGGTGCCTGACCTGGTAGATGGCAGACAAAGACTGCTTCCAATTACACGGGGGTGTCTTTAGGCCATTGCTCCTCGTGCCTTTCTTGAAGGGGCCAGGTTCTGGCTCTGGTCCCCAGTAGGCCTAGAACTTCTTCGATTGACTGTTGTCATGGTCTAATATATCCATCAGCCCGGTATAACTCCAGGGAGCCGAAGGGGGCTCTTCACAGAAAAGATGCAAAACTGAACTGACCATCCAAGCACCACACAGTTGCAAACTAATGATCTAGCCTTGATTACATTAAAATGAACTGCAGTCTAAAATCCCACATAGTCTAATGAGTCTAGAGTATTGAATGAAACAGATGCAGATGGACTTACATATACAATATAAGGAATTTTCCCCTCTTTTCTATCTGCTACTGCAACATTTCCCTCTACAAGACTTGGTCCTGCTGGAGTTGTGTCTGTGAACTGTTCTGCCACAACCTTAAAGCGAATTTTCTCACCTGAAATAAATTGTACATGTGTATTGTGTTTTATCTAATCTAAACATACATAAAATGCTTAATAAATTTTCAACTTCTTAGTTATTTCTTATACAGTATTTATACATTAAATGTTCAATAGTATTTTGGTACTCACCAAGTTGTGAGAATGGACTGAGCCTGAGCTCCAGTCCAACCACATAACCTTCAATTGATTAGTACAACCTCTTATAAAATTTTGAAATGAAAATGGCTTATAAAACAATTTAATATTTGCTATAATTCTGTACTGTAGAAGTTTTAATTTAATCTAATCATAGGAAGTAGATCTATGGTTAGGAGTCAGGCACACACACATTAGTCTCCAGTGCTATGTGACACAGGAAAATCTTTTGCAACCTTGATAATTAAAAAAAAAATATTATTTTCAGTAGAAAAGTTATTGAAAAATCCAAACATGACATTATCATGACCAACATACAGCCCGTCCTCCAAAAATGGGGTGGTAAATGTAAGAAGACAAATAAGTGCAATTATGTACTATTCATAGCAGTTAGGAATTGTACTTATTTTCACTTAGTATTAAATCATACTGTCAAATATATTGTGAATATTTGAGTTTACCTGAAAAACTGAATAGAAAACCACAACCTCACCTAACCGTCTTAGTTTTTGAAGATAATAATTTATTGCTTCTTAATTACAATTAGTACTTAACCTATAGCTATATTGATATTACAGTTATATAAAACTAATAAAACAAAACTAAATACAGTACAGTGGCACCTCGACATACGATTGCCCCTACGTACGATAAATTCGAGTTCCGATATAAATTTCATCAAAAATGCGACTCGACATCCGATGGTGTCGTCGACATCCGATATTTGTTGGTACACGTTCGGGTCGGCCGAGCGCGTGGTTCCCGGTCACGCGGTCCGACCTGCCTCAGTTTACTACAGCTACCCGCTTAGTGACGATCGCGCCTATAAGAAATTCCGCTTTTGTGGTGATTTTTTGCATTTTGAACATTAAAGTAATTATTTTCTATCGTGCCATGAGTCCCAAGAAAGTCAGTGGTAAGGCTCAACATATGAGATCCCATGTAAGAATGACCATAGAGCAGAAACAAGAGATCATTCGTAAATATGAAGACGGTCTGCGGGTCGGTGAACTGGCTAGGCAGTACAACAAATCTCGGTCAACGATATCCACCATACTGGTTAAGAAAAAGGACATTATGGGTGCTAAAGTGATGCATCATTACAGACAAATGTTAAATCGAATGAAAAACAAATGTATCTTGACAAATTTGTAGTGAGACAAACAAGCACTGAACCACAACCAGGTCCTAGTGGTATTCAGGCAAAACGTAGGAGAGAGAGAACCCCAGAGAAAACATCACTGCCTGATGTGATAATGGAAGGGGACTCCCCTTCCAAACAGTAACAACTCTCCTCCTCCCCCCTCATCACCATCTTCCATACGCCATCGAAATCCCTCCATAAAGGTAAGTGAAGTTATGGTACTGTATTGTAGTTAGAAAAAAAACATTGTATTCAGTATAAAATGTATTTTTATGTTAATATTTTGGAGGGTGGGGAATGGATTAATTCAAATCCCTTTATTTCTTATGGGAAAATTCGCTTCGACTTCCGATATTTCGACATACGATCCGTCTCTGGGAACGGATTAGCATCGTAAATCGAAGCCCCATTGTATATCAATAAATTGTAAAGTAACTCTGGATATTTTAAAATTTTGTATAAAATCTATATTGTTTAATAAACCTGAAAAAGAAATTCCTGATATTTAAAACTTGTGTATAGCAAATTGAAATTGAAGACTTCATCCTAAAATTTTGAGTGTCTTAACAGAAAACGAGGAGAATTAAATCGGGGGAAGGAGTTGGGTAAATGTAACAGCCCCATAAGTGCAATTATGCACTGTTTATGACAGTAAGAAAATGTACTTATTACACTTAGTATTAAATCATACTGTTAATTCGGAGGATGGGTTGCCAGCATAACATGATAATTTTGCAATTTTGCATTGAATTTTACACTTTATGACAAAAAACAAAAATGGAGAAGCTATTGAAATTCTGTTGATGGGGACAATCTTCATGCTGGCATTTCAAACAGGAAAACTAAAATACCTAAAAAACTAGCATTGAATGTAATGAAATGCCATTTTCTGGGTGAGACCCGGAGGGGCCCAGGAGTTATACCAGGCTGATATGCTAATGTCAGACTTTGGCATCAGTCATGTGTATGGAGTTCGTAGGGCCTACCAGGGACCACGGCTAGAGCCTGGCCCCCTCAGAGAGGCAAGGGGAGCAATGGCCTATAGAAACCCCAGTGTGGTTGGAAGCATTCTATGTCTGCCATCGACGGAGTCAAGCAACCAGAAATGTAATCGTCCCAAAACAAACCCTCTATTCTGGTTAAAATTGATACCAAAAACCGAACTAGTGGATACAACTCCCCAACAGAAAACAAGCAAACTAGTATGACGTCACATGTCATCGCGCCGCTGTCTGCGCAGCTCCCCCCTCCACGGAGGGGGAAGGGGGAGCCCCAGACCTCTCACGCTGGCTATCCAACCTTTAGTTCTGAGGCTGGATGTCAAAACACGCAAAAACCACCGACCGGAGAGAGGGAGGGTTGCCGGGGAGCCTCCGGGTCTCACCCAGAAAATGGCGTTTCATTACATTCAACACTGGTTTCTGGGGGAGGGGGAGCACCGTCGGCTCCCTGGAGCTAACTGCCCACAGAGGAAGGTCTAAAGGACGTATCCGGAAGGCGGCCACCACTCACACCTCAACACGAAGCGAGACAACCGGCTGCAACTGACAACCCAAAGCGACACAGGCCCAACCAGGCCTAAGGACGGGAACAAGGCAACGAGCAGCCAGGACCCAGTTTGACAGCCAAAATCTCCACGCCCGAATGTCTGCCCAAAACACAGCCCCAAGGAACGGCAGCAAGAGCCGCAAACTTGCAAACGTCACGGGCACGGGGAGAGGTCGCAGGCCGGCCAGCCTTAATAACCCTGCAGACAACCTGGGAGACCCACACCTGCGAACAGTGAAGAAGGGAAACTGGATCAACCCGAAGCACGTCCATGGACACAGAAGCCGCGGCACGCCAAAAACAGCGGAGAGCCGCAACCGGGCACAAAACCTGAAGCACCCCGGCCAAGTCAACAAGGCATCAACAACCCAGGGACTCCTCCGGAAAGCAACACACATTCCATGCCAGAAAAGAAGGAGAAGGCGGCAGAGGAACAAAACCATCGCCCCGACCAAAGAAGCAGAAACCCCAGCGCCGAAGGATATCATGAAGCTCACCAACCCGACCCCCTGAGGAGAACACCAACAGAAAAAGAACTGGAACCTTGTGGTTCGGAATCTTGTGGCCCCCCTCGGTTCCAATCGGAACCGAGGGGGGCCACAAGAAGAGATGACAGAAAAAGCCACAAAAAGAGCCACAAAAAGAGATGACAGAAGGATTCCAGCATCAGAGTAGGAGACAAATGGAATGCATGAGGAAGGGACATGGTGGAGGCAGACCCCACACACAGTGTCAAATGTAGATACAACAAAGCCCAGTAGGCTAAGGAAGCTGTACTTAGGTCGAACGACAGGAGACACCAAAAACCAAGAGCGCAACCCCCGCAAACACAACGTGGTAAGGGCACCTACGGAAGGAAACCCTAGGCGCATGCAGCCCGAGTACTGGAGAATCACTCCCAGCTCATGCACCACCTAGAAGACAGTCACCACACGTTAGGTACAGTGCTGAAACAACCACCGGAGCCAGAGCACATAACCTCAGCCTTTAGCTTCAGCCAAAGAACTGAGGTGTGGATCGCAGGTGCGGGAGGTCTGGGGCTCCCCCTTCCCCCTCCCGGGGAGGGGGGGAGCTGCGCAGACAGTGGTGCGGCAACGGGTGACGTCATATTAGTTTGCTAGTTCTTGTTTGGGGAGTCCTATTCACTCGTTTGGCTTTTAGCTGCAATTTTCACCAGAATAGGGGTTTGTTTTGGGACGCTTACCTTACTGGGTGCCTGACCAACCCGGTCGATGGCAGACATAGAATGCTCGATGACGTTCTCTCTTTCCTTAGACTGAGGGCCTTCTTCCTCTCCCACTTCCCACTGACGTTTCCTCAAACTCATTAACCCTTAAAGTGCGCATCACATCATATGACGTGCTAGGCGTTCACCAGTCAACTGCTCTTCACGTCATATGATGTGTTGGAGTACTACGCAAGATTTAAACGCCCGCGGATATACGGGGTTCACCACACCTTCATCAGGGCTTGTAAACAGACGCCATTTTTAAAAAAAATCGTGGGCCAAACTCCCGGGGTGTTAGGGGCCTCGGTATCGCATAAGCTAACAAGCCTGACGCATGCAGCATGAGCTCACAGCACTGCTGTTCAGCTTGTGACCACAGCATCGCCTAAAAATGCTAAAATATACTTGTTCATGCTATATGTAGCGATGATAATTACAGAGGACCCCTGACTGTGATAAAAGTGTCCAGGGTTCTGATAATAGCAGGATTGCGATGATATTTAGCGCTGTGCGCCATGGAGGGAGGAGTAATGCTGTGGGAGGGAGGGTGGTGGCGATGTTTTCTGACTGTGTGTGGCCACCTTTTATTGACTGCACTCAGCATACCAGCTTAGTGGTCGCTATAGTGAACACAAATGTAGATACTTATATATAACGTGTGTATAGAGGGTATTAAACAGCAAGAGAAGGTTTGGAGCCGCCATTTTGGTGAGGGCGGGTGGCGTCGTCTGCACGACGCCACCGTGCAGACGACGGGTTGTTTACTGGATACCACGATCGTCTTTGGGCACCATACCAGTTTATTGTACAAGTATGGTGAATAAAACAGGTAGATATTTTTATAATGTGTATATAGCGTAATAACATCACACAGTATTGTTGGAGGAGAAATATTAGTGTGTGTGGCCTTGAGGGAGGCAGCCATCAGCTGACTGTGTTAGGTCCTATGTCTTTGTGCATTTACTCACCATACAAGCTTAGATGTACAGTTATGGTGAACAAAACATGTAGATACTTATATATACCATCTGTATATAGTGAATTATAGCAAAAACAGTATTGTGGGAGGAGAATGTGGGCGAGTCAGAGACTGGAGGGAGGGGGGGGAGTGGCTGGCTGGTACACGGCGGTCACTCCTCGTTACTTTTTGACTCATAATAGCTACTTAGTGGTTCGTTATAGTGAACAAAACATGCAGATACTTATATATACCTGTGCTTATAGTGTAATAACCGACAAAGTATTTGTTCACTGATTGATGAACATAACTGAATCAACAATATGCACACCATATTTTGAGTACAGCAATGATTCACTCATTTTATTATATAAATATATCAAACTACACACTATTGAATAATATTACAGCAAAAAACTATGAAACATCAATCAGAGACATTGAAATAATTAGGTAATTATCTCTTTGTGGCAACTCTGGCCTGACAGCTGGCGAGCAACAGACCGCCTGGGACGCATGCTGAGTCAGCGCTATAATTGCCAGACTTCCCGCCCTATAGCGGGCAATATATGGCACTTACGATTTTTTATTATTTTTCCCGTGATCAGTGAACACAAATTAACAGGTTAGGAAGAAAAAATAATTTTTTTTTTTTTCAAAATGACATGCGCCTGTGCGGATAGCAGGATATTAGACCCCGAGCATGTTAAGGGTTAACTGATGACTCTTTCTCTTTCAACGGTAAAATTACACTCAAAATTTCGTGCACTATGGGTTCCCCCTTCCTCTGTTCATGCTAATTTCTACATGGAATACTGGAAACTGTTCTTCCTTATATTGATACTTGTCCCTCTCTCTGGCTTCGCATGTTGATGACATTTTTGCTTTATGTCTCATGACCTTAGTCTTTTCCAGCCTTTCCTCACCTCTCTTAATAATCTGGCTCCTTCTATCCATTCAAAGTTGAATGGGAATCTAATTCCCTCCTTCCTTTTCTTGGCGTTCACGTTCACAGCTCTGTGTCCGGGTTCTCTTTCTCTGTCTACCGCAAACCCATGCACAGCGGCATGTACATTCACTTCTTTTCCTACCATCCTCCTTCTGTTAAGAAAAGTGTCCTCATCTCTCCCTTCCTCTGTGCTCTACGCATCAGCGACCCTCAGTTTTTTTTCTTCTGAAATTGCCTTCATCTACAAATCATTCTCTCACCTTGGTTACCCTTTGCATTTTATCAACTGTGCCTACTCTCACACTAAACGAAATTTCTTTCATCCTAAACCTGCTTCCAACACTAGTAGCACTGTACTATGCCATCCCTTCATATCTGAACTCAAACCTTTTACTAATACTTTCATTAGGCAGAGGAACAGTGAAGAAGGGAAGGCATAGTACAGTCATAAAGGCGTGCTTGACATGCACGCAGCAACCGACACAAGGCCCCCAGGGGTCGAACCCTGCGATCGCGAGAGAGGCGGAAGGGGGGACCCCGAAGGAACCAGAACAGCGACGAAGCCAAACCCGACCCAGCGAGTAGACCACCATCAAGAAGTTCAGGCTCCCGCACAGCCCCTCGAGCAACCGCCGGGGACCCGAGGCCCACCAGAAACAGACGAAGGCGGGACCGCAGCCGCAGGAGAGACTCCGGAGGGAGAGACATGGAGGCGGTTCGAGAGTCCCAAACGAAACCCAGCCAAGTCCGAACCTGAGAGGGAACCAGATGGGACTTCCTCCAGTTCACCAAGAACCCGAACCCGGCGAGCTGGGAAAGAACAAATCCCTGGCTAGCAAGCAAGCTGACCGGCTGGGAGCCCAAACCAGCCAGTCGTCGAGGTAGGCCAACACCGAAAACCTAGGAGACGCAAACGAGCCACCACAACCCGTGTAAGGCGCGTGAACACACGAGGTGCCAGGTTCAACCCGAACGGGAGACAACGAAAGCGGTAACTCAGACGCCCCCAACAAAAACCGAGCCAGTCCCTGAACCGCGGATGAATCGGGACATGCCAATAAGCGTCCCGGAGGTCCAGGGACACCATCCAAGCGCCCGGCTCCAAAAGGAGCCGAACCTGAGACAGCGTAGTCATCCGAAAGGAGGGGCAATGAACCCAGGGGTTCAGACGGGACAAGTCCAGAATGAACCTCAGGTCCGCGCAGTCCCGTTTCGGAACCGGAAACAGACGGGAAACCCATCTGAGGGACGACGTCGTTTCGACGACGCCCAAGCGTACCCACTCCAAGACGACTCGACAGAGCGCAGGGGAAGAAACTTGCCCTGCCAGCCCCGACCCCCCAAAGGGGGAGGGGCCACCCAACGCCACCGCAGACCGCCAGACACGACCCGAAAGGCCCACGAATCGTGGGACCAGGCGCGGGCGAACAGCGCAAGCCGCCCCCCCCCCCCTTCGCCCCGTCAATGGGGCAAACCGCGAAAGGGCCGGCGACCCTTACGAGACCCAGAACCCCGCACAGAGCGAAACACCGCGCGACCAGACGAGGGAGGGTCCGCAGCAGGAGCCGAACCCGAACCTGACACCAGAGGCCTACCACGACGAGAGGAACCCCGAGCCCTGGCACGACCCTTCGGGAAGACCCACCCCGGAACCCCGGAAAACCAACAAGTCCGACATCGGACGACAAGCCGCCGACGCAGCCTGAATAAACTGCGCCACGGCCGACTCCTCAAACAGAAGAGGACAAAAAGGTGAAGAACGCCTAAGAGCCAGAGCCCAAGCAGATTCCACGGAGGAACCCAGCACCGTCTGCCGACACGCGAGACGGGAAGCATAAAAACAGGGAAACCGCATCCCGCAAAATTGGCGTGAACAGCTTCAACAAGGCAGCCGACGAACGCGCAGCCGAGGACAAGGTGCCGGACCCGGGACGGACCCAAGCGTCCTCACATCCTCCACGAGCCAATCCGAGGACAGCTCCAGGATGGAAAAGAACCGCAAGGCCGAAGCCAAAAGGCCCCGGGCGCGCAAGTCCTCCGCAACGAGCGCCGCCGAAAGGATGGGAACCTGCACATGGAGCTGAATAACGCCCACATCGCGGGGAAGGGCAGGGGCAAACAAGCACTCATTCAGGTACTCAAGCTCGCCCCCAGGAAAACCTGAAGCACCGTGGAAGCTTCCCGCCACTCCAGCGTGCGGGAACGACAGAAGGAATGCCAGGAATCCAAAACAAACAAGGGGCAGTCTGCTAGCCAGGAAGACTCCGGAACCTCGTAACGGAGCCAGAAAGGGAACGAAGTCCCAAACTGAACTCGGACGGATCCATTTCCGAGGCATAATCCGGGTCACGCAGGAGGTAAGCTGCAAAGGCCGCCCGCACCACACCAGGTTGGATGCGATAAGCCGAAAACCTCCGGAAAGACGGAACCGACGTACCCGGGGAACACGGAACCGAACCCGGGGAGGGGCCGACACCAAATCCAACTCGTACGCAGAGGGGGGAAAGAAAACCCCACTCCTTGTAACAATAAGCCCCGCTCAGAGGGAAGAAAAACCCAGGCGGGGTCCAGCGGAGCCCAAGGCCCCCAAGTCAGCCCCTCCCCAGCCTCGAGGTCCTTCACCACAGGACCCGAGGCCGAGTCCTCTCCCCAAGCCCCGACCCCACAAGACAAGGACGGAGCAGCCGGAAAAGCTGGAGGAAGGGGGGCCCACTGGTCAGACCCGAAGCTTCGGCCGGGAGACAAGACTCGAATGCCTCTCCCCCCCCCCCCGGAAGGGGCACCCCCGAAGCTGCCCGAGTCTCGAGATCAAGTAACCCCTGCTCCGACCCCGAAACCCTCAGACGCTTCGGGGCCGGAAGCAGGGGGGGGGGGACCAGAACGAACAGTAGGGGAAGGACGAGGAGGCGCGGACTGAACCAGGATCGAAGCGACCCCCACCCCCAGTCCGGGTCTCGAAAAGCAAAGCGGGGCAGCCCCGGGGCATCCGGGTGAGCAACCAACCGAGCGCGTTGCAACAGACGAAACCTAGACTGCAACGCACGCGCCGCCTGTACCGAAGAGAATCATCAGAGGATTGGGTAAATTGAGTCACAAGCAAGCAGCAACACTCACAGGACTCAGGGTCGAAAGTATCACCGACCCAACAGGCAGCGTGGCAGAGGCAAAAACAATGAGGGTCACCCTGAGACAAGGGGACCGAGCAACCCTCAAACTCGCACACAGCGAGTGGGGACTCCGGGGTCACATCCATCGGACCCACGCGCCCCTAGGGGATTCCCAGGGTCCTGAGCGTTACTTTAAGAGGACTCGCGCTCAGGTAGTCCCAGGCAGGGCGCTGCTAACCGGCGCCCAAAACTACCAAGCGAACTTCTATAGCTGTACCCAGGGACGTGTACACTCACGGGGACCTAGCAGGGGGCGCCACCGAGTAGAACCTGGAAGGGCAAAAACTAAGGAATGAATAGGACAGACCCCCCACCAGGCAAAAACAAAAAGAAAAAACAAACCGCAAGAGGACAGCGAACCCCAGGAACAGAGCCGGCCGCTATGTCGGGAATACAAGCTGTGCAGCACCCTGCGCCCCTACCAGTGCAAACTGCCTCTTACCTGCCAGTAACAAGGGAGAACAGAACACCCAAGAGCCCAACAGGCGGCCGAAAAACCGAAAAGGTAAAACGGACCAGCAGAGGCAGACCCCGAGGAGCCTGTGGAAGGTGGCCCCAAGCCCCAAGGGCAGTACTTACAGGGCACCTAGGGAAGGAAGCCCTAGGCGCATGCAGCCCGAGTACTGAAGATTACTCCTGGCTCTCGCACCACAAAAACAAACACACACACGCAAAGCACAGTGCTGTAGCGACACCGGAGCCAGAGCACACGACCTTCGCCTATAGCATCAGCCTCAAGAACTGAGGTGTGGGTAGCCGGCGTGGAGGGTCTGGGGCTCCCCTCCCCCTCCCGGGGAGGGGGGAGCTGCGCAGACAGCGGGCGGGAGGTGTGACGTGTCACACTAGTTTGCTTGTTTCTGTTGGGGAGTTCTATCCACTAGTTCGGCTTTTGGTAGCAATTTTAACCAGAATAGGGTTTGTTTTGAGGCGCTTACCTTTCTGGGTGCCTGTCCCGTCGATGGCAGACATAGAATGCTTCCAACCACACGGGGGCTTCTATAGGCCATTGCTCCCCTTGCCTCTCTGAGGGGGCCCGGTTCTGGCCGTGGTCCCCGGTAGGCCTAAGAACTCCATACACATGACTGATGCCAAAGTCTGACATTAGCATATCAGCCTGGGATAGCTCCGGGAGCCGACGGGGCTCCCCCCAGAAACTAAATATATAACATAAAATATATAATTTGAGTAAATCGGATATTTGAGAGAAATTTAAGTTACTGGATCTGGCTTAAACACCAGCCTACTGTAAGGTGTACATATAGACCTAATCGCGTTCGTACAGTATGCACCCAGTCCCTTAGCTTTGTCTGTAATTGATATACAGTATTTAACCACCAGTGAAAGAATAATTGTGAAATTTACCATTTTTTGACTACAGCTGTATTGTTATACAACAAAATGTCTCAGGGGCTTACTAATAGTGCCT
>WNGS01066681.1:1670306-1700696 GCA_020271785.1 Procambarus virginalis | reverse complement strand
TCATCTGCAAAGGATGACAAGAAAAAACATAACAATGAGGCACTGCAGAAGGCCTATTGGCCCCATACAAGCAGCTCCTATTTATATCCACCCAATTTCTTTATATATGTCTAACCTACACTTGAAAACAATCAAGGAATGCTACTCTATTATGTTATGCAGTAATTGGTTCCACAATCAACACCCTATTACCGAACCAGTATTTACCAGGGGCCAGATTCATGAAGCAGTTACACAAGCACTTACAACCTGTACATCTTTCCTCAATCTTTGGTGGCTTTGTTACAATTAATAAAAGTTAAAGAGCTCCAAAGCATTAGGAGGCTGTTTGTAACAATAACAGTGAATTGGAAAGTTTTCATGCTTGTAAACTGTTTAATAAATGTAGCCAAAGGCATCAAAGATAGAGGAAAGATGTACACGTTCCGTAAGTACTTGCGTAACAACTTCGTGAATCTGGCCCCCAGGTCTTCCCTAAATCTAACTTATACAATTTATACCCACTGTTTCATGTTCTGTCTTGTGTTGATATTTTTAATACCCCATTAATATCCCCTTTATTATGTCTATTCATCCACTTGTACACCTATCTTGTCACCCCTAATTCTTCGCCTTCTAGAGAATGTAATTTATGCTTCATCAATCTTTCTTCATATGACACGTTTCTAATTTTGGGGATTAACTTTGTCACCCTATGCTAGACGCATTCTAGTGAATTTAGGTCCATTCGATAGTACAGTACCACGGCCAAACTGAACTGCATAATCTAAATGGGGCCTAACCAGAGCAAGAATTAGCTGAATACACACCAAGTTGTCTTATTACTAATGCTTCAATAAATAAATCCCAGTGCCTATTTTGTCCCATGTGTCCTATCTAGTACAAATCTATTCCATTCTATGCTAACTCTGATTTCTTTGTGATCACTGTTCCCTAGCTCACTCCCTATTTCAATGTCATTATTTTGCATTTCCCTGTTAGTTAACATTAAGTTTAAAATATTACAATATTTCATGCGCTCATTCCTAAAGTGTTGCTTAACCACTGGGCTGCTCGGCTTCCAAATACGGCACCCCTCCCCCCATGTGTGCAGGAAATAAATTCTCTAAAAAATAAAAAGAATTTTTTCCAAAGTGTCAAAAACCCTTTCCTGAGTATGGATATGTAACAAAAAGTCGAAATTGTACTTACTTTGGCTGCTATGGGGTCCGTAAATTCGCGCGTGATGTCATCAATCCCCAGTCGCCCGTGGCGTACGCTCCCAGGGCCAGTAGGGCGCCCGGCTCAAGATGTGCGAGTTGCCACGAATATATTTTTGTTCATTTTTGCACACAGTTCCAAATGCATTTTATTTGTTTTTTCATGCCAATCCTATGTATAATGAACACGTATACAATATTATGGCAGTAGAACATCCGTACTGTCTGAAGACACTGTGTTATGTGCATGACATGTGTACATATATCTTGCACATATTTCCAATGTATCATGCTAATTTATTTATATTTACAATATATTTACACGATATACAGTATCACACACTATATACACACACCATAAACACACTCATAACTCAGTGAGTGTGTAATATGCTGCAAAACAGCCAACGGGGCATAGTGGAACCTTGCACTCCACACACCAGGTGTTGATGCATCTTCACTTTTGTTCTCTTCGGGTAGTGTTCCTGCATACTATACAGGCACGTTTACCCTTCTCCCGTGATGATGTGCCTGGCATATACTCGAGCACGTAGACACCGAACATCTCGTTACCCCTCAGTCTGTCTGGAGCTGCGTGTGGCATTGTTGCTTGCACCCCGCGAAATGCAACAGAGCCCTCCTTGCCATACTTTACTAGCAGTTGTGATACAACATCAACACTGAATGTCTGTACTGGCGGTCGCCTGCCTGATCTTACCAGGTACATATTGAAGCAGTTGAGCACTGCAACATCTATTAGGTGGAAAAAGAACTTTTTCGTCCACTTCACAGACTTGCGCACACACTCCACTGCACCGAGCATCGTGTCACATTTATCAATGAGGCGCATGTTCACGTTGTAGTCTATGACACAGTCTGGTTTATAAATGGGGAAGCGCATTTGAAAGTGGACTTTGCCACTGTCCAACATGGCACCGGTGTGAATTGTAGTCGGCACATTCACCTCGTGTCTGTCCCTCCACCGCACTGAGAGCATATTGTCACACCTGCAGAGCTGGTAATCACCCACTGCTATACCAATGCCAAACACTGGCATTTCCTTCCTGTGGGCCTTCACAGTGCCACATACGCCAGTATTGTGGGCAAGGAGGTATCTGGTCAACAAGGGGCTGGTGTAATAGTTGTTGGTGAACAGTATATGCCCCTTGTTAAGCAACGGTTCCATCAGGGTTTTTACGACACTGCCGGAGAACCTGAGTGGATCTTGAGCTGGTATGTCGACGTCTGTACCAGAATACAGAATCAGGTCCATGACGATACCAGTCTCACAGTCGCACAGTGCGAAGAACTTGAGTCCAAAACGGTGGCGCTTTGATGGGATGTACTGCTTAAATGCCAGTCGCCCCTTGAACAGTACAAGCGATTCGTCAATTACCACATTCTGTGCAGGTACAAAATAATCGTGGAACTTGCCTCTCATGTCACTGAACACTTTCCACACCATCCACAGTCTGTTGTGTCTGTCCTCATTTGCATTATTCTCAAAATGCAGGCACCTGAGAATCAACAGGAACCTATCACGCAACATATATCAGTTGAACACGGGCGATGGAACAAGGTTGTCTTTGCTCCAATAATCCTGGATGACGACTTTCTCGGAAAGCTTCATCATTATGTTGAGTGAGAGAACACATACAATTCGTCAATTGTGGTGTCCTTCCATCGCGTGAGGCGCGAGACAGGTAAAATGCCGGCGTCTATGAGGCTGTGAGCATATCGGTTTGTCTTGTCACAAGATGGGTCATGAATTCGTTGTCAAAATACGCCAGGAAATAGTCTATTTCTGCCATATCATCATCTGTATATGGGAATAATGGTGTAACACAACATTGGTAGCATCAAATGTTGGTATTTGTGGAACAAATGTGGCACACTCATCCCACACAAGTACACCCAGGGGTTTAGTTTTGGTGCCAACACCACGGCCAACACCACCACGAGCACCAAAAAAAAACGGCTACGTCGTCTGGTGCTGGAGCTGCGCGAAGGTATGGTAGAAGATGAGGCTGATCTACGTATCGTAGGTATACCACGAACACCTGATCTAGAAGGGCCACTGTCGTCATTGTCCTATTGCTGCAAGACACGCTGCCGCCTGTCGTGACGTGTTGCTGAGGCAGCCAAACCCCGCCTGGTAACACCCTTGCTGCTCATACTCGGGTCGTCCACACTACTTGTATCAGAGCCTATGTCACGGAGCCCAAGAAAGATTCATAGCATGTACTATCACTGAATAAACTTGCCTCTGGAGACATACATGGTGGTGGTGGTGATAGCGGTGTTGACCCAGGGCGGCGAGGCAGGCCGGGCGAGGCACGTGTACCATACACGCTCGTTACATCATCCACCTCAGTCTCTCCCTCACTCGTATCAGATCTCTGTGTATGATCTTTCTCTGGATCATAGTCCAAGTCATCATCCTTAGCACCGTCATCATACAAAATGCCGCGTACGTCCTCCTCAGAGAGTCGTTTTCCATGACCCCGGGTAACCGTGAAGCAGGAGCTCGTAGACGATGCGTCAGACATGGTTGCTGCTTTGAAACTGAGGCTTCCCACAGCCACGGGGCATGCTGGGATTTTTTTTTTAAGATGGCGGACGATCACTGGGACGATCACTGGGGTCGTCGACTAGGAGGCCTGGTCGACGACCGGGCCGCGGGGACGCTAAGCCCCGGAAGCACCTCAAGGTAACCCCCAGGCATCCATTTCATACCCACATCACCGCGCGCCAGTTTTGAATGGAACGTGAAAAATAAAAATATCCGGAGGCGTGTCACACACACACTCCATCGAGGGCCTGCAGGCGCATTGCACAGTTCAACGGTTAAGGAAGCAATCGTCAATTAATTCTAGAAAATATTGTGCTTCATTATTCCCCTATTCTGTTAAGCCAGTAAAAGCCAGTTGATACAGTACTACAGTTTGTGTCCAAATCTATGTTTGATATGAAAACGAGAAAAAGTACCAGAGTAAGCACAGTACCTTGTGAACAGAGCTTTTCACAATAGATGATCTGGATTTTTACTTTTTGTCTATTACTCTCTGGGTTCTGTTCATTAGGAAGTTAAAGATCCATCTCCCTACTTTGCCAGTAATTCCTTTTGCACGCATTTTGTGTGCAATAACACCATGGTCCCTTTTGTCAAAAGCTTTTGCAAAATCTGTGTACAGTATATTACATCAGCATTTTGCTGGTCTTCCATGGCATCTAAGGTTATATTATAGTGATCTAACAATTATGAGAGGCAGGAGCACCTTGTTTTGAACCCATGTTGCCCAGGGTTATGTAGAGACAGATTCCATGTGTTTTATGATTTTGCTTCTTGGCACTTTTTTTTCAAAGACAATTGTGTGTGATGTTCGAGCTATTGACCTAAAATTTTTGCATCTACTTTTCTACCTCTTTTGTAAGTGGCATGACCACTGTTTTAAGGATGTTGGGGATAACACCAGTATCTAGGCTGCATCTCCAAAAGGGCCCGTGATAGTGGTTTTCTGCAATTCTTGATGAATAGAATTCCAGAAGTCCGGGCCTGGTGCAGAGTGGTCATTTATGCTGTCCATGGCTACTTCAAAGTCCAATGGGGTTATGGTGACATCTAATACATGGTTCAAAGGTGGAATCAGATGTATTAAGAATTCATTTGGATCGTTGATCTTCAATGTGTTGAGTTCACTGAAAACAGAATCGTACTGTAGTCTCAATATTTCACTCATTTCTTTGTTTTCATCTGCGAAAGTTCCATCACCCTTGTGCATGGGCCCAATGCTTAATGTAGTTTTTTTTCTGGATTTTTCATAAGAGAAAAGGTATTTAAGATATCTTTCTTTTTCACTTATGGCCTTTTGCTCTCTCTCTGCCTCTCCTGCATTGTATATAATTCTTGCAACTTTAGCTCAATAGTTTCTTTGTCTACATAGCCTTCTTTGTCATTCTTGGGATAGTGTGGAGTGTTGAGATCTTAGCCTATAGAGGGAATGCCATTCTTGCTCTAGTTTACATCTTTTTATCTTTCTGCTTAGTGGCATGTAACTTGCACATATTTCTAGTGCTACTGTACACACTTTCTCAAAGCACATGGTTAAGTTTGCCTTATTTAGCCATCTTTCCCAGCATATTTCTGTGAGGTCTTTGTTTATTTGTTCCCAGTTAATCCATTTGTTAATAAAATTGAATTTGCCAAATTCTCTTATCTTTGAATTTGAGGCTGGCTGCACAGGTCTATTGCCCACGGATGTCTGAACTTCAATTAGGATGTGATCTCGGTTACATGTATTTGTAATCAATATGTCCCTATTCAGTTCATCAATGTTTGTAAAAATGAGCTCTAGGGTGTTATCTTTTCTAGTTGGTTCTACTACTTGCTGGTTTAAGGCAAATCTGTCACACAAATCTGCAAAAGGTCACTTGTAACTTCATTGAGACTTCTTCCCGGGATTCTCTCTGGTATAACTGCATTTGCCAGTGTCACATGAATCCCTGCATAGCAGTGGAACTGCCTTTTTCCTTCACCTTCAATGCCTCTGCACTGGAAGTCTACATCTACACCAGCCCAGACGAGTCATCAGTCCTGCCACCTCCCCATACCCCCCAGGGCCTGGCATGGCCTGGTATGACTCGGCAAGGTCAAGCCGGGCGCCACTGCTAACCTGTAGTTTGCCCCTTCAAACAAGAAGTTAGCCCCCTTCAACTGGCAGTGGTGCAGCTCAATACAAAGGCACTGCCAGCCACAACGAGCAGTTTGCTAGTTGACCAGGTGTCCACCTTGCGTTGACACTGGATGAGTCATCACCGCCGGACTATATAAAGGGCGCCGCCTCCCTGGAGAGCCATAGCCCGTGCTACTTGGAACTTTGTTCCAGGTAGCGAATCTTTAACAACAACAATCCTGGAGAGCCAGTCTCTCCCTTAAGTGTTCTTGGAACACCTTAGTCTCCTGCAACGCCATCTGCCTTCAGCCAACGACATATGCTGGATGCTGTGGTGGTATGGTAGTTGTCTTCAGCGCCACCAGTATACTTTTATGTTATATTAGTTAAACTTTCATTTACTTATTTTATTTGTTATATAATAATAGCAAAGTATTCCCAGGTGTCATTTTGTTCATTAGTATTTCAGTGAATTGTTTTAATTATTTATTTGATGGTTTTCATTTGTTTCTACCTGCGACTTACACACTGCAAGGCCAATAGCAGCATTTTTTTTTTTATGTGTGTGAGAGCCATACCATCTTGGTTCAGTATAGCTGCAATACTACAACCCGTCACACCAGTTTTCTGTTTTAGGTGCTGTAAAATAAAGTCAAAAAGTAAGATGATGTTTGGGGCAGAGTTTGAGATTTTCTAAGCAATGTCTATTTTCGTAAGTTGGTCTTTACTTTGGCATTAGTCGATGTGGATGGAGTTTTAGGCCTACCAGGGACCACAAGCCAGAACCTGGACCCCTCAGCGACGCACGAAGAGCAGTGGCCTACAGAAATGCACATGTAATTTGGGATATTCTATATCTGCCATCAACCAGGACAGGCACCCAGAAAGGTAAGTGCCACAAAACAAACCCCCTATTCTGGTTAAAAACGACAAAAATAAACAAATGAATGGACAGAACTCCCCAATTGAAAACGAGCAAACAAGCAAGACGTCACATGAGCCAGCCGCATGTCTACGCAGCTCCACCCTCCTCGGGAGTGGAAAGGGGTAGCCCCAGACCCACATGCCAGCGATCCACTCCGGAGTTCTGGGGCTGGATATCAAAATACGCAAAAACCACCGACTGGAGAGAGGGAGGGATGCTGGGGAGCCTCCGGGACTCACCCAGAAAATGGCATTTCATTACATTCAACGCTGGGTTTTCTGGGGGAAGCCCCTACGGCTTTCCGGAGCTACTTCATCAAAGACGAAAACTAAAGAAGGGGACTTACCCGGGAGGCAGTCGGTGCTCCACCTCTCAACTGGAAGTCGAGACAGGCTACAGCCGCCGACCCAAAGCAACACAGGCCCGACTAGGCCCAGGAACATTTACGAGGTAGCGTGCAGCCAGAACCCTGTTCGACCGCCAAAAACCCAGTGCCCGAATGTCAGCCCAGGACATGCTACCAAAGACGGCAGCAAGAGCAGTGAACTTATGAACGTCGTGGACACAGGGATAGACCGCGGGCTGGCTACACTTAGCACTTTCGTGCTCTAGCGACAACGTACGTCGTCATTCATTTTTCTCTTGATTCTACTCTAGCGACGACGTCCGGAGTCGCTCATTAAAATATTTGTTAAAAATTTACATTTTATCCGATCAATCTGGTAGTGGTTTCAAAATGAGCACCTTTAGATTGTGCACAATTTAGTAACCCTACGGGCAACCTGAGAGACCCGTACCCGCGAACAGGGAAGAAGGGAAACCAGATCAACCCAAAGCGCGTCCCCAGACACAGAAGTCGTGGCGCGCAAATAACGACGGAGGGCGGCAACCGGACACAACATATGATGCACCCCCGGCCTGATCAACCAAGCATCAACAACCCAAGAACCACTCTGGAAAGCAGCAGTCTCATTCTTCGCCAAAAAAGAAGGAGATGGCTGCAAAAGAAAAATCGTATCACCACGACCAAAAGAGCAGAAACCCCTGCGCTGGAGAAGAGCATGAAGCTCCGCAACCCGACCCCCAGAGGCCAATGCCAACAAGAAAAGAGCCTTAGAGAAACGATCCTGAACTGAAGGAGCCACAACAAACCAAGGTGGAGCAAGCCGGAGGAGAAACAACGCATGAGACAGCTTGTGAAACGGTGCAGAAGTAACATCTATATCAAAAGAAAGCTGAAGCGGCTCCACCAGCACCTCACGATACGAGGCGACAGTATTTGGCATAAGATGACGGTCCTGGAACAACCACGAGAGAAGGACAACATCGCCCGAACCGAAAGCGAAGTGCAACGACGATGAGTCAAAAAGAAACGGAAGGACTGCCAGGAAACTTCATACTGCTGCCGAGACGAAGCTCACAGGTGGTTCACCATCAATGAAGCCACATGATCACCATACAGGTGGTGATGAACTCGAGTCAAAAACACCAAACGCAAACACTCGAGGAGAAGAGTGAACCAGTCTCGAAATGGACTGGGCCGATCTTCAGAAAGAGGTGGAGCCATGGAAAAACCTCCGGGTTCTGACGCCGGGCAAGCAGCGCCTGAAACCACGGCTGGGCCGGCCACCAAGGGCCCAAGAGGACTACTTGCCCCTGGTAAGTCTCCAAGCGATCCAGGACCTGGAGCAACAGCTGAACCGGGAGGAAGACGTACAGGAACCCCCATCTCGACCAGTCCTGCCAGAAGGCATCGACACTGACAGCCTTGCGTCGGGGAAGGGCGCCACATACACCGGAAGACGCCTCGACCATGCCGACGCGAAGAGTTCCACCTGTGGGTGCCCGAACGTCTGGCAGAGCCAAGTGAATGAGTCAGCATCAACCGTCCATTCCGTGGACAGGGGAACAAACCGGGACAGGCCATCCACCAGGACATTGGACACCCACCGGATGTGAACTGCCAGAAGAGTCAAACCCCGAGAACTCAACAGACGAGTCACCCAAAGTGACCAACCCCAAAGAGTCAAGGACCGCACCGAACCCCCTCGGTTCAGGCAATGAACCATCGGGGAGCAGACTGAATGGAACCGGTTCGTCGATCCGTGGGCGACCCGAACCCTCCAGAGCGCAAACCACACCACCACAAACTCCTGCACCGTGCTGTGGGCCCGACGAAAGGACGGACCCCACCGCCCCTGGCCGGGCTGGTGAGCACTGGTCACAAAGCCCCAGCTTAGAGACGACACGTCCGCAAGCACATCGAGCGAGGGCTCAGGTAGGCGCCAAGGCACTGAACCCCGAAAAACCCAAAGAGGAAGACCCAGGAATGGCACCAAGCACCTCTACATTCTTCATATGTCATTCAGAAGACAGCTCAAGGACGGAAAAGAAACGCAGGACCGAAGCCAGTGAGCCCCGCACGGGCAAGTCCTCAGCCACAAGTGCACCCAACAGGGAGGGATCCTGTACATGAAGCTGAACTGTGCTAACAAAAGAGCCAGAGCAAAAAAGCACTCATTACAATGTGTAAAAACGTCTCTCAGATAAACCTGGACCATAGTGAACACCTCATGCCACTCAAGCGTGCAGGTATGACAGAAGGTGTCCCAAGTATCCAGCGAAAACATAGGGCAGGTGCTGGAGGTAAGCCGCAATGGCTGCCCGCACCTCAGCTGGAGAGACACGGGAAGCCGAAAACCTCCGGAAGGACGGAACCAAAGGACCCGCAGGGACACGGAACCGAACAAGGGGGAGGAGTCAAACCCAAATTCAACTCGTACGCAGAGGGGAAGGGGGGAGGAAAACCAACCTCCTTGTTACAGCAAGCCCCGCTACGAGGATCAGAAAAACCAGGCAGGGTCCAACGGGGCCCAAGGCCCTCAAGTCAGCTCCTCCCCAACCCTGGGAACCTCCACGTCAGGCCCCGGGACAAGTCGTCCTCTAAAGCCCCATCCTCACAAGAAAAAGCCTGGGCGGCCGGAATAGCAGGAAGAGGATGGGCCCAATGGTCAGACCCCGTAGCTTCGGCTGGAGGAATGAACTCGAATGCCTCTGTAGCCACCCCGGAAGGGGCAACCCCCGAAACCTCTAAACCCTGCCTTGACCCTGAAGCCCTCAGGAGCTGGAAGCAGGGGATGGGGGGACCGAATGAACCACAGCAGGAGAAGAATGGGGGGGGGGAGCGCGGACGGAACCAAGACCAAAGCGACTAACACCCCTAAGTTCAGGTCCCTATAAACAAAACGGGGCAGTCTCGGGAAATCCGGGGAAGCAACCAACCTAGCATACTGCAACAACCTAAACCTATCTTGCAACGTGTGAGCCACCTGCACCCGAATAATGTCATCATCAGATTGGGTGAACTGAGTCACAAACAAGCAACAAGGCTCGCAGGACTCCGGGTCAAATGTGTCACCGATCCAACAGGTAGTATGACAGAGGCAAAAACAATGAGCGTCACCCTGAGACAAGGGAACAGAGAAACCCTGAAACTCACAAAAAGCGAGAAAGGACTCAGGGTCACATCCATTGTACCCGAGCACTCCCGCTGGGTTTCCTAGGGCCCCTAGATTGGGTCTGCTAAGGGTTATCTCCAGGCAGGGTACTACTAATTACTTGGTACTATTAGTACCAAGTAAATTAGTAAATACTTATTTAAATTAGTAAATACTGCTTGGTAGCCCAAGCTACCAATCAACACTGCTAATGCTGAACCCCCGGGACGTGTGCACTCATGAGAGTGAAGCAGAGGGTACCACCAAACACAAACAACCCTAGTATAAAGGGGAAGGAACACCAAGGCAGACTCCCCCACCAGACAAAAACAAAAAGAAAAGAAAAACCTCGCAAGAGGACAGCGTATCCAGAGGGAACAAAGCCAGCCGCTGTTATAGGTGAAAACTACCAGTGCAAAAACTACCACTTACCCCAAGGCAAACTAGGGAGGAAACCCCCGAAACATTCGGAGCTGTCAATCGCCAAGCAGCAAAAGACCAACAGAGGCAGACCCAAGGTGACTTGTGGACGGGAACCCCAAGCCCCAAGGGTGGTACTTACAGGGCACTCAGGGAAGGTGACCATAAGCACATGCAGCCCGAGTACCTGTGAATACAGGTATTACTCCCAGCTCGTACACCACCCCGTAAGAGCAGTGCTGAAACAAAGGACAGCACAATAAGAGTCCGGAGCTGGAGCCACAACAACCAAGCCATATCCCATCAGCCGAAGAACTGCGTAGTGGATCGCCAGCGTGGGGTGTCCAAGAGGGGGAAGCTGTGCAGACATGCAGCGCGGCTCGTGTGATGTCATGCTTGTTTGCTCGTTTTCAATTGGGGGAGTTCTGTCTCCACTCTTTTGCTATTTTTGTCATTTTTAACCAGAATAGGGCGTTTGTTTTGTGGCGCTTACCTTTCTGGGTACCTGTCCCAGTCAATGGCAGATATAGAATGCTCCAAAATCACATGTGCATTTCTATAGGCCATTGCTCCTCATGCCTCTCTGAGGGGCCAGGTTCTAGCTTGTGGTTCCCAATAGGCCTAGAATGCCACCCACATTGACTGATGCCAAAGTTAGGGACATCCATATCAGCCTGGATAGCTCTGGGGAGCCATAAGAGTTCCCCCCCAGAAAAAAAAATATGTTGCTGGGGTGGAAGTTGCAGTGAAGATATTGTTACATATTTATTTCAATGTTTCCTATTTGCTTTTCTTGGTTTTATGCAAAACTTCTATTCAACTGTCTTTTGAGAAATTTATGTAATAAAATGTATGGAGCATCGGTATGCTCAAATACATTCCTGTCACTAATATGCATACCATATATTATATTATTAGTATAATAAAAAAAAAGTGTTTTTCCTGTTATTACACTTTATATGAATTTTTATATAAAACTATCTTCATTTTCATGCACCATTACAAACTTATAAGCAGTGCCAGTGAGTGTAATAATCTCGTAACCAGCTACCAGATTTCACCCTAGCCCCAAATGTTTTGACTTTTAAAATATTTAATTTGGAGGATACTGATCCAGACCACTTTTTTTAAAATCAAATGTAACATACAAGGAGCAGCAGCTTCAAGCCACAATGTAGAACAGAAAACAGGAGATACTTTTTCCCCAATAAACCCATAGAACTGCCTATCCACTGAAGCCATGAATGCTAAAATCTCACTGCAGCTCAAAATCCAGCCTGATAATATCATCACGACAAATGGGGTACCTTCAATAAGCCACCGGTTTCCTGTCCCTATTGAGGCCACTAGAGAGGCTCTCAGGTAAACTCAGGTAAATGCCAATTATTATCGAAAGAATACTTGTCTATAATAAAATGAACTACTTTAACCTATGTACAATACTGTATTCTACAATTAGGTAATACATTATAAGCCTACAATTTAACAACAGCACATCATGTTTTTAATTTCAGAAAATGCAAATTATTACAAATTAATAAGTATTCTTGTATGATATTAAAAGAGGTTCATTCTAGTATCAAACTTCAAAGATAAAAACCTTACCAACATCCATGAAGAGATGGTGAGTCTCATCATCAGTCTGGTAGTCCCATACCCACGTACGGTCAGTTTCATCATAGTGGGAGTTTGACATCATCGAGTCTCGCCGGATGTAGACATCTTCGTAAAAACCAAGACTAACTGCAAAAAAAC
The DNA here is from genome assembly GCA_020271785.1 of Procambarus virginalis. Classification (NCBI taxonomy): domain Eukaryota; kingdom Metazoa; phylum Arthropoda; class Malacostraca; order Decapoda; family Cambaridae; genus Procambarus; species Procambarus virginalis. Next base: position 1,688,227 of record WNGS01066681.1, on the reverse strand, counting down.
AGCATTGAATATAGTGAAACCCCTCTTTCTGTGTGAGCCAAGGTGGTTGCCCAAGATGGCTCCCAACTACTAGGTCATGTCACATCAGCAGTGGAGTTCTGGGTCTCAGAGCACCATAAACAGAGGCACTAAGACCCAGCACCATAAACTGCCCCCCCCCCATTCCCCTCACAGAGGTGCAGAGGCAGGTGACACTCCATCACACCACCAGGAAAGCATCCAGGAAGCCAGCAAACCAATACAGACCACTGCTGGGTTCAAAGAGACTGAAGCCTCAAAATCACCAAAGAAACTCTCCAAACAATGTGAAGTAATCAAATCTTTAGAAACAAGTACTAGCTCATTAGCACTACCCCACTATCAAGGAAAAGATGTGGCTTAGAACTCCCACTGCCCTCTGGACTACTTCTCCAGCCTTAGAGCAGATGAGCAAACAAACCCCTGTCCAAAGACCTGGAAGGGAGGGTGGGAGGGAATCAGGAAGCCACTGGGGCTCACCCAGAAAAAGGCATTCATTACATTCAATGCTGGTTTTCTGGGGGTGCCCCTTGTGGCTCCGTGAAGCTCCCTACCCACAGAGAAGAAAGGGGGACTCACCAGGGAGGACGTGAAGTCACATTCAGCCAGAACAATGACGAGACAACAGGCCATGACACATAACCCAATGTGACAAAGGCTTGATGAAGGCCCAGGAATATTCACCAAATACCGAGCTGCCAGAGCCTTATTACGCCAAAACCCTTGCACCCCCATATCAGCCCAGGACATGTTACCAAAAACCACTGCAGAACCAATGTATTTACAAATATTATGGGCATGAAGGTAGACCGCAGGCTTGCTGGACTTTACTTCACTGTGGACGATCTCAGAAACACGAGTCTTGGAACAGAGAACCAAGGAAACAGGATCCACCCCACAAACCATTCACAGAGGTAAAATCAGTGGCACAAAGGTCATGATGGATGGCCACTACTGGGCACAAAGCATGATGCATCCCCAGCCGAACCAACCAAGCATCAACAGCCAAAGGACTCCTTGGGTAGCCCGTGGACACTTTCTTCACTTGAGGTTATCTTGAGATGATTTCGGGGCTTTTTTTTTAGTGTCCCCGCGGCCCGGTCCTCGACCAGGCCTTTACCCCCAGGAAGCAGCCCATGACAGCTGACTAACACCCAGGTACCTATTTTACTGCTAGGTAACAGGGGCATAGGGTGAAAGAAACTCTGCCCATTGTTTCTCATCAGCCATCTTTCACTGGAAAGAAAGATGGCTGCAGAAGAACACGGTGCCTATCAGGTTCAAACAAGCTCCCAAACATGAGACAGACAGAGGTAAAAGCAACAAAAACAGGGCCTTACAAAAAGAATCCTGGACAGAAGGGAACACACAAATCTGGAAGAAAAATGAAAGACGAGAACATGGTCTAAGGACCAAGAGGACTCGGGTGGCGCAAGAGCAGGCAGAAGGTAAAACAGTGTACAAGATCCCTTCCAAAATGGTATCAAGGAAGTATCAGCATCGAACAGAAGCAGCAGCAGCTCAACCAGCACCAAACAATAAGAGGCGATAGAATTCAGCACAAGATGACGATCAAGAAACAAACAAGAAACGAAAAGACCACGTGAAAACAGACCAAAGAGTAGCAATGAAGGAAAAGAAAGTGGTGAAGAGTGCCAAGAAATCTCACACTACTGCCAGGAACAACATAGGTGGGACACCTTCAAATCTGCCCCCTGCATTCTGTAGAGATGATGATAGACTCAGAAGTACAGACATGAAGAGTCAAAAAGGTTGAATGACTGGCCAATCCTCTGAAAGAGGTGGAGTCATGGAATAACACCCAGGTTTGGACACCAAATTTGAAGAGGTCCCATGGACCTCTTCAAAATTTTCCATGGACTCCAGTTGGGAACCAATGCCCTAGGGATAACCAGAATGACGATTAATCAAACAAATTCAGTTGCAATTAATTGGCCCTTCCCCATATATATAGAAGGGTCCTGGTAGTACAGTCGGGTTCATTCTCGACTCGCAATCAAGATTTCCGAGTTTGAATCCGAGGCAGGACAGAAATGATTGGGTGTGTTTCCTATCGCCTAATGCCCCTATCCACCTAGCAGTAAATAGGTACCCAGGAGTTAGTGAGCTTGTCGTGGGGGTTGCGTCCTGGGAAGGGTCAGTAATTTGACCCTGAGGGGGACCTCAGTACAAGCCTAACATGTACTGTATGTATAAACTGGCTGTCTGTGCCCTCACACAATGAATTAACATTGTTTAAATCATAAACAATGAATTAATTATTACCATTAATATAGTTCATCTAACCAAGACCCGATTGTACTTCTGATAGTTGCACACTGAACAAGTATGTATGAGAAATGACTGTGGGTTGAAATGTTAAAAACTCAATACTTTATAGTACAGTACACTACCTTGCATTCCATCAGCATCTGAAGATTTAACAACTCCTTCCAGAATTTCTTCCAAAAACGGTCTGAAGACAACATATCTGAACGTGACTCGGGTGTGAGAAGCTCCGTCTCCTGGGAAGATGTAGGAGTCTCCCAGAGATGTCACGTCAAACAGTGCTATACATAACCCAACATTCAGCACCACCTAGAAAAGTCCCCAAAGCTAATTAATTCTAAAATATATACCAAACATGTAATGTGTCCCTGAATATCAAACTTTTACTCAATACAGTACAGTAGAATGCATAATACAAAACATCATACAAAAGCCTTCAATGTATTGGAAAATTCCAACAAAATTTCATATTCTATTTTATGCCTCTTATGAAATATATTCAGAGCTTGCAGTGACACAACAAGCCAAGTAGACTTCATTGAAAATACTGTTTTGCCTGCAGGGGCTCTCTCCTCAACTTTATGTTCCTCAACATCTGTCAACATTTATTCAATCACCAGGCCTTAAATTATATTGCACTTTACAGCTACTGAATGCATTTAAATATCTGCTTATTAAACTTTTCTTACACAATAAAAAATTACAACTGCATTTGTTAAGTATATTTTTGCATACTAATAAACTACAACACGCATGTGAAGGTACAATTCCATAAACAACCTTAATCAAGTTTGTATACAATAACAGACACCAGTACACAAACAACTTCAATCTGGCATAACAATCTATTATAATAGTAACCAGTTGAATATAGACTGTGCACTCTGTGGAAAAAAAGGAAAGATCTAAGAGACATAATGCATAAATCCCAGAAAGCACCTCACCAAGCAGATAATAATGTGCAATTTATATCTCCGGCTCTACATCCGTGCCAAATTCAAGCAATGTCTTGTCAGTTAAAACCTTTATAAAACCAAAGAAATTAGATGCTAATGAAAATGGATATTACTGTTTTTTAGCCTTGGAGGAAACCACACACAACGCATTAGAGGGAATGTTTAGGTCCCCTCCAATACAGTTTCTGTGTGCTTTTCTCCTACCACCCCCTTCCTTTTGATTTTTTTGGCTTTATTATGTTTTTAAAGGTTACAAGATATACATTGGTTGATACAAAGAGCGCTTAAAGGTTATGGATCTCTTGAAGCTCCTCCGCTTCAGGATGGGAACCGAGGATGCAGCAGACGTTCCTCCTCTGAATCGCCACACTGAGGCGCTGAAACAAAAAACTGGCAGCTCTTGGGTCCCTGGTGACTTCAATGAGCTTGGAGCCCAATTCCTTGAGAAATCCCAAGGCACTTTTGCCCCAGGAGCCATGCGTCTCAGACGTTATGGGAACAAAGATGTATTGACCTTCCAATCACCTGCATTTGACTGATTTTGCTATTTCCCTGTGGTTGGCTGCCCCACCTGCTTGATCAGCACCTAAATGTACATAGGGTTCAGCTAGTGTAGATACACACGTGTAGTCCCACACCAAGTGCTTGCCCCTTTTCCAGGAGTATATGGTGATGCCATCAGGGCGAAGTGCAGGGAAATCTGGGTTTTGGTCCCCTAAGATGCGAGGTTCTCTCTCCGCTGGGCACTGAGCTGAGACGAGCCTCCTCTTGATGATGTCATTGGCCTCGTTGTGTCTCGCATGCCAGCCCTTTGTGCTTCCACACAAAGGGAATCTCCATCTACATCTCCATCTACACTGGCTGATGCCAAAGTCTAATACAGTATACATAACAGCCTGGATAGCGCCAAGAGCCGAAGGGGCTCCCCCAAGAAAAGCAGTCAAACAATTAAATTCTTCACAAAAAATTCAAGCACAGCCACTGCATTCCACTATACGGAATAAACTTGTAAACCGAATGTTCCGCCCTGCGCCCCCAGCACCACCTGCTCGTTCGACCCATAAGCGTACAAACAGACATCATCTTCCAAGTAAACCATTGATCACCAATTCAAATTTTACGACGAATTTAACCTCGTATACCAAAAATTCGTGCTCTAGGGTTCAACCATCAACCAAGGTTCCACTGTCCATAAAACTGCCAGTTCTATCGATTGAACTCGATAGAAAAGTGTTTGCTAGGATTTAACTTAATAAAATCTATCATAAAATTAAAGGCACCCTCCCATTGTCAATAAAAAAAGACAACCGTATTGGAAAAAAAAATTAAACCGCATTTTTCGGGACGCCGAGGGCGAGAGGGAGGAGGGCCGGCATTGTGTGAAAACAAGTCTTCCCGGGAGGTTCTGTGCCACAAGACACTATGAAGACTCAAAATTTAAAGTCAAACAACAGTGAATCTGCCACAGCAACTTTGCTAACTATGGGGAGTACCTTGCTTCCGTTTTAACTAATTTACTATGATAATAGATCTTTTAGTATTAATTAATTTCATCCTGATTATAAGGCAAGTGACCACCCAACCCAGGGTAAGCCTGGTTTTACAAATCACTCGACCTTTCCTTGCTATGTAACGCCTTTGTGGATACAGTTTAGTAATCTGTAATTACTTTGCAGATGCAGTTCAAGGGAGGAAGAAATCACAGCAAGTTGTTTGCATCTATGTGAATCAGTACAGATGCCATACTTGCTCAAACACGAGGCGACATGGCTTACATTACCAGGACGTGTGTATGGCTGGATAATCCAAACGCCATTTGCCAACAGCCAAGCTGTTTTTGAGTATACAGTGGGGCCTCGATTTACGATGGTAATCCGTTCCCAGAGATGTATTGTAAGTCGAAGCGATTTTTCCCATAAGAAATAAAGGGAATTGGATTAATCCGTTCCACACCCCCAAAAATATTAAAAATACATTTTATACTGAATACAATTTTCTTTCTAACTACAATACAGTACATATGTTTATCTTACCTTTATGGAGGACTCTTGATGCGTATGGAAGATGGTGAGGAGGGGGAGGAAGAGAGGTGTTACTGTTTGGAAGGGAAGTCCCATTCCATTATAACATCAGGCAGTGATGACTTCCCTTGGGTACACTCTCCCCTACGTTTTGCCTGCATACCACTAGGACCTGGTTGTGATTCACTGCTTGTCTCACTAAAAACCTTTCCATAGATTTTTGTTTTTCCATACGTTTTAATTTTTGTCTGTAGTGAGGCATCACAGTGTCATTAAAAAGGATAAGGCTACTGCACCGTGATTTGGGCGAGTCGTTTCAGCAAAAGTTTGCAATTCTTCCCATGCTGCACACATCATCTTAATTAATGAGAAAGGGACATTCTGTACTGTCTCCTCCTCCCCTGAAGAAATTTCCTCAGCTGTCTCTTGTTGCTGCTCCTTGTGAAGTTCTTCGGTGGTCAGTTCTTCGCTGTGTTCCTCCACCAGCTCGCAACACACAACACTCGGAACACTGTGAATGCCACTTCTTTTTCTAAATTTCTCAAACCATCTCCTGCTCATTTTAAACTCTATCGCATTTGCATCACTCATTCCAGGGGTTTTCTTTAAAAGGTCTTCATGCAATTTCCTTGCTTTTTCACAAATGATGGCCTCTGAAACTATCACCCGCTAACTCCTTGCTGTGTATCCAAATTAATACATGTAATAACTGTTCAACATCCTCAAGTGTTAGTGTTCTATGTTTCGTGATTATTGATATGCCTTTTGCCACTTTAGCACTCAATGTCCTTTTTCTGTCCAAGTATGGTGGATATTGTTGACTGAAATTTGTTGTACTGCCTAACTAGATCAGCAACCCGCACACCATCTTCATATTTACGAATGATCTCTTGTTTTTGCTCTATGGTCATCCTTACATGTGTTTTCATATGTTGAACATTACCACTGACTTTCTTGGGACCCATGGCATAATATATAATTATCAGTTTTATGTTCAAAAAAAAAAAAAAAAAATCTTATAAGACTGTTTGTCACTTAAGTGGACAGCTTTAGTAAACTGAGGCAGGTTGGCTTACGCGTCGACTATTGACTGTTGTCGACTATTGTTAGTCGACAACACTATCGTAAATCGAGTCGCATTTTCCGATCAAATTTATATCGTAACTCGAAGTTATCGCAAGTCGGGGCAATCGCAAGTCGAGGTGCCACTGTACTATTACCAGTAGTAGTAGAATTAACACCCAGCTTATTACTATTATTCATTTATTTGTGTGATAGGCTACATACATATACCCCCCAATTTTATGTGAAAAAAAAAAACACCTAGCAGGAAAATATCAGAATATACAGTCTATTTTTAAATATAAAACCCACTTCAAATTAATTATAAATAACAAAATTAATAATCTAATAATTTAATAAATAAATAAACAAACAAGTAAATTCCTCTTGGGAAAATTCCCCACACCTCTCCTGAAAAAAGTTTTTTTCAACCAATTAATTTTCGTCATTCTCTTTTAGATTATACCACGTTGCCAATTTTATTTTCAAAAGTACATGATTGCTCTTACCCACGGGAGGAAGGTACCAAATGTCAAATATCTCTTCTGTCCTAGTGAATATCAAATCCAGCATTGAAGGAACATCCCCTTTCCTCATTCTCATGGCTTGCGTAATGCGCAACTCAATGCGGTAGCAACAGGGAGCCACCACTGGACTCTACAGATAAAATTATGTCTATTCTAGTTTTGGGAGCTGTAGTTGGGTGATGTGGTTACTGTATCTTTTGATGGCACCACAAGTATGAGGGCTCTTGATATAGTGATAAGGGGAGAGGACTATATATTTTATATTTTTTGTTTCACTTATTAGTTTACACAATATGGTGTTTATGTTGAATAATAATTACATAAATAATTGACAAAAACAGCGAGTCCTATATACAGATCTACAATGAAATATGCACTCTTGTTACACAAACCTGTTCCTGCCACAGCTTAAAGGAAGTGTTTTGCAACCCACTCCTTTCTGCTAATGTCATCCAGGCATAAATTCAAGCACTGGCAGGAAAGGCTAAATCAACATTTGACAATAACAGTAGGACCCTAGTACCAGTACACAATGATGAGGTTATCATACACTAATTACAAAACTATAGCAGAATTTTTTCATTGGTCTAAATGCATTACACCCACATGGTTATTACTACCATATCACTCATACAGAAACCGAGCAACGACAATTGTTAAATGATTAACTTACCTTGTTTGCAAGCTTTCGATTAAGTTCTTCTACTACAGCATCATTAAGTGTTTGACCAAATAACCAGGGTGGGATGCGTACCATGTGACGGATCTCGGCTAATTGGAACATTGTCCTTTTATTCTGAAATTAAATAATTATACTGATATTCTATTATTGCGATGATTTAGAACACAAAGGATTGAAAGTCATAACAGTATGAACAAACGAAATAAGTTGTCTATAACAAAAAAATATTTAAAATAGGTTTTTATAACTTACAATAGTGGAAAAATGGTACTAAGCAGGAAAAACTGCTTTGAACCAATAATTTGACTGCATTAAAACAAGTACTGTAACATTTTTTCTGCTGCTGGTAACAAACTGGGAGACTGAACAAGGTAATATGGCAAACATTAATCTAGGTCTAGATACCTCAGCCAGTAGAAGGGAGCAGATTTGAACTCAAAAGAGGCCAGGTCATCAGGGAGGTGATGCTTAGATCTTCAAAGAGGAACTGAACCAAATACAGTACAATTTTGAAAATGTAATACACTCAATGCCTCGAATGGTACATATATGGAAATGCACATAAGGAGCAGATAAGGAATCAAATTCAAACAAATGAAAGATCATCTGTGTGGAGTGAGATCCACTCTGCAAAAGGCACCAGGGAATAAGCAAGGTTGAAGAGCCCTGCCATCAGTCTCAAGAGGCTCTACCTAAAACCAAGGACCTTGGGGCAAATCCATTTCATCATCAGATGCCTACAAATTACCTGTAAGGACAGAAGGTGTCTCCCCCTTCTGAAGGGGGAAGGATGGGGGGCATCCCCCCCCCTCTATAAGGAGAGATCAGTGAAACACCCCGTCAAAAGGAAAAGAAGTGGATCTGTGGTAAGAAGTACAAGTTTAAATACCTCCAATGCCAATGTGGAAGGATAACCCTCAAAGAACAACCAGCCCAAAACCCCAAAACCCTCAGATGCTTCAGAACCCAGAACAAAGGTGTGAACCCCAGGTGCACACCCAGACAAAGCAGACCCTGACCAACCCTGTGGGGCTCAGGGTTGCCTGAGCCCCACAGAAGTCAAAAGACCCATGCACTACTCAGGGTGAGGAACCCTCCACACTAGACCGGCACTTTCTGCGACAGTCTCTTGGATCCACCAGAGAAAGTGGCTGATCTCGCCGAGACTTTTAAAATCCTTAATACGTTTTGTAGATCTTAACTTAGACCACTTCTTCAACCCTTAACCGGTGCAGCATTAGGGGTCAAGAAGCGAAAAATATTTGAGTTATGTAAAAATTACTTAAAAATGTTGAACAAATCTCCAACTTATTGATGTGAAACTTTCATCAAAATATTTTCAGAAATTGATTTTAGACAAATTTTTTTAAAAAGAACATTTTGTTGATAGGAAGAACAGCTTCTATTAACTGGAACTGAGGGATAATGCAGTAATAGAGAGATGCAAGCACCTGTCCGAGGCACAAAGAAGAATAGTAGTAAGAAGTGTCCACAAAGTGGATATGCAGCTGGTGCCTTTATGGCATTGCTGAGTAATATATAACACAAATAATGATGAATAAGTATGTTGTTAAGCTCTATTTTGTTATATATCATATAAATACATTTCCCAATGTTATTACCTGTTACGTTCATCAATGTCCAAAAAAACTTTGGGAGGGGGGAAATTTTTTTTTTTTTTTTACCGTTTATTATCTGATTTTGTTGTAATGTTGTAACATTTACATCCTGGAGAGTGCATATCCGTCCCTAACTATGTGAAGAAAGAATGAAATTGAACAACAAATATATCAGTCACAACTCGCAGAACTGAATCTTTTTTGGCTCATTTTTTCAGATTTCAAACTATTTTCGTTGCCTCTTTAGGTTGTTTGATGATTAGGAACCAGATTAGGGCTTTTTCACTTATATAAAGTATATGCTAAATATATCCCCTAAATCATTATTATAATTATTATACTGTAATTATCCCTATATTTTGTTTTTTGGGGGTTATTTTTTCTTTACTTCATTTCGACACATATTGACCTACAACTTTCATATATTCGAGTATGAATGCCAAGCAATGTTTATTAAAACATACAAGTAAATTAACGAATTCGATCTACCTTTATTCATTGTCGATAACTTCAATTATCTCAAACTAGAATTTCAACTTTGTGTGGCTTCTAAAATTCCAGTTTCTGACAGATTCTTACCATTTTGACATATTGTGTGCTCAGCTGTCTGTTCTACAATCCCTAGAGAATGGATTTTTCATAAACCCTAAATGTTTGGAATTATATATTTTTTTTATTTGCCGCATATTTCAAATGCCGTATTGACGATTTTTTTTACAGTAAAGTACACTGAAAACCTATTTCTAATTTGATTAAAATGAAGACCATATGCTGTTCTGAGAGCATAATAATACCAAATGAACAATTGGTGATAGTTTATATTTTTTAATCTGATTTGATACTCTGAAGTTTTCAATACTTAATTTTAAAATTATTAAGTGCAGTGTGCAGTGCTCCTGCACTGCACACCTGTTTTTTGACAACAATTTCATGGTGCAGTTGTTAAGGACATTTCTTTTTTTTTTTAATAAATGATAATGATAATGATAAACCTAATGATAATGTCAAAATGTTTCCAAACTCAACCATTTTCATTTCAAATCACAAAGAGTAATAAAAACATTACAAAATAATAAAATACAGCCTAATTAAAAAAATTGCACAACCCTCAAAGCATAATCGCACAACTGTGCATTTAAGTAGTTATGTGCCACTTAACACTTTCGCGCGAGCGGCACTCCGGGAAAAAAAAAGCGCATTGTGCGCGCGGCGTTCTGGGCGCTCAAGTGTAAACACAAAAAAGTGTATAAACTTTTCACGCTCCTAACATCAATTCTGGAGCTACGTATTTCATTTTGGTATCAATGTGTTGGCAATAAAATTCTCTACAAGATCATATGCATAAAATGTCACCAAAGCATTTGCTATCCCACTACGAAATAAATAAACACGAAGATGACTCACCGCGACACCCAAACAGGAAGTAAATGTTCATACTCTTTCGTTTGTTGCCAGGTCCACAGTGATCCTACAGCGTTGATTTTGATATCACTGAACTCGCAATAAAATTCCCCACCCAGACATATGCCTATCAATGTATAATTATGATACGGGGTGACCCGCACGAGTGTGGGAAGTGGCCGAAGCGTTAGCCGTGATTTCAGCAGCGACGACACTGTTGTGATGCAGCGCTTTGAAAGTTTATACTTATTTCACTGTCCTGACATTATTTCTCGAGCTACGTATTTCATTTTTATAGCAATGTGTTCGCAATAGAAAGTTCTATAAGAACATGGGTAGAATTGGTCAACAGAGCGTCAAATAAATTTGCGGCGAATAAAATCTTACGCGTGTTTGTACCCGTGAGCGTAAAAAGTTTTTACTTTGTTGATGTTTTTCAAGTTTATATTTGTTTCACACCGTTTTTTTTTTTTGTATAGTGTTCGGAATAAAATTCCCTACACAGACATATGCCTATCAAATACAATTCTTGGGAATTCACAGCTGTAGAGACGGCCGAACACACACAACCGGAACCCGGTCTGGACACTCCAACTTACACCCACAACACCCGCAACACCCACAAAAAAAGTTTCTGGTGTTTCGTGTATACTTACTTTAGTTTTCGTGCTACAGTTGTCATTTAGGTATCAAAATATTCCTAAGAAAATAGACTATAATACTACAACAACCTAGGACAATTATGTGTACTTACCAAAGGAAAGACGATTGTAGAAAAATAAGTTGAGCATTTTCTCTCCACTCCACCTCCTTCAGGTACCGATTCCTGAAGTTGCTCAACAGATGTTCGTAGGTGGAGTGAAGCTGGTGCGGGTGGTTACTTCTTGTCCACCCAATACACCCTTTTCCTGTGATAAGTGGTGTAACACGGTATGACACAAAGTGGAACATCGCATGTCTTGCATGCTATACCAGTTTCCTTCCTAATACTGTACCCGACTTTGAACACACTTGACACCTGCGACGTTTGGGGAGTTTTACAAGTTCATGCTTCAATTTGTAGTTCAGGCGAGTCTCTGATAAAACAACACGTCCCTGTTGCCTCTGTGTTGGTTGTACACTACAGTCTGAATCGTCGCTCTCACCATTGTCTTCAAACAACAGTGTAGCAGATGAAATATCTTCATCAGATTCATGGTCGGCTTCAGCACGAGGTGTAGACGTGAAGAGAGGGCGCCTCACACCCGACGGGCCAGGTGTTGACGGGTTAGCAGCAGGATACACAGGACCAGTGTCATCATTTATGTATGGAGCATGAACTAAATGAGGAGATGGTGTTGTTGTTGCAGGCCACTCTTCCTTGTCAAATTTCAATAAAGCCCAAATAGCAACCTCATGAAACTGGAGCAGAGTTACTTTCTTTCGGTCATCTGTGTTGGCCTTGTACAATGCATAAGCGTTTTGCAAAGCCATTTGCAGGAAATAAAAGGTTATTTTCTTTGTCCACTTGTGACATTTCCTGGCAAAATGGTAATACTTTACCATTTGATCAAAGTGGTCAACACCCTTCATGAACTTATTGTAGTCAATAATTGCCTTTGGTTTGTTCACCACAACCTGTGTGGTGTTGTCATGTGTGGTGTTTGTTCACCACAACCTGTGTGGTGTTGTCAACCATGAAGGTGTTGTCCTTGCGGCGGTAGACTGTGGTATCCACATCAATCTTAGTCTTCGCTATATGTTGCAGGTCTTTTGGGACGCCACGTACGAGTCTAATTGTTCCACACGTGTAGACCCCAATGGTGGAATATTGTCCTCAAGCCACACAACACTGGCCCCAGGCTGGCGAGTACGTACCGGACGTGTACGCTTGCGAGGAGGCTGGGGTGCCTCATCTTCCTCACTCGGTTCATCCTCACCTGATAATTCATAGCTTGAATCACTCCCACTATCAACAAATGGGGTTATTTTCAAACGACGAGTAAGAGGTCGTTTCCTTAGCTGGATTTTAGGCATGCACGCACCACGTGTGCGCCTTGTGGTGAGAGGCGGCGGTGCTGGTGCCCCCTCCTCCTCCTCCTCTGTTAGGCCTTCAGTGTCCTCCTCCGTCGATTCAGCCCCATGGGCTCCAGGCCCCCAAATTCACATTCTTCTTCTAAATCCTCACCTGCCTCACTTCCATCCAAATCCACTTGATCAAAGGCATCCAAGAGATTGGGAATCTTGGTGGGAGTGAGCCTCAATCCAGAAAACCTCCTATAGATGTCGGTAATCTTGTCTTTTCCAGATGAATCAGAGGCTCCTGTAGCCGAAACACCGCTTGGGCCTGGTGCTGGATCCATTATTGATGAATGTAGTTGGTTACAAACACACAGAAACAGGTAAAAATCCTTGAAACCATGCGAGTTTGGTGCGCGAGGGGAGAGAGATGCGATCGCTCCACGTGACAACAAAATGGGCCTGTCACGTGACCCAGTAGGCCGACGTGACATTCGGCCTACCCGAGAGAACGGGAATTTCATGGCGCACAGTTTGAAACAAACCCCAAGTAAATCGGATTTAAGCTGGATTTTTTACAATTATTTTAATACGGACCGTAAATGTACGACGCGAGCGCACAACCGATAGAAATATAGCCGTCGTATATGTACGGGATGGGCGCGCGAAAGTGTTAATATTCAAAGTTCCTCAATATTCTATGTAATTGTCATTTAACATTAGAAACCTCTGGCAATCATTGTCCATACAGGGGAAAAACTCTTGAAATCTTTAGTTACAATCTTGGGTATTGTTAAGACAATTGGCACCATATCTGGTGCCTCACCATCTATTTACTGATGCCTATGCTCAGAACCAATGACACCAATGCAGAGATTCTTTACTGCTAGAATCCACTCAGTAAAACATCTAAACTCTTCGGACTGACTAAACAACCCATCCTCGACTCAAGTCCATTATATCCAGTGGTCGACCCTACAGACACATCTTACATGGTGTTCATTCAAAACAGGAATTTTCTCAAATATAAATTAATATTATAATATATTAGCATATTGTGCATATATAGGCATAGGTTAGGTTAGGTTTGGTTCTGTTGGGAATTATTTGTATTACGTGGGTGAAACATTTACACCGTCGTGGTTCAAACAAAATTCGCAGTGAAGCACTTCTTCTGGAAGTGTTCGAACGAAATCAGTAGAGAGTTGTGTGTAAACCGTTTTCATTCATAAACAGGGGGTTTGGCGGGTGCATGGAATCACTTTTGTTTGGTGAACGGGGTGGACTAAAATGCCAAAATTTGTATTCTCCTGAGCGAAGGCAGGAGAGATACATAATAATTTACACGTGGAAAATAGTAGAGGGGCTAGTCCCAAACTTGCACACAGAAATAACACCACATGAGACCAGAAGGCATAGCAGGATGTGCAGAATACTCCCGTTGAGAGCAGAGGTGCAATAGATACTCTAAGAGAGAACTCCAAGAACATCAGAGGCCCAAGACTGTTCAACATGATTCCACTACACATAAGGGGCATAACTGGCAGACCCCTCACAGTGTTCAAGAGAGAACTTGGTAAGCACCTCCAAAGGATACATCAACAACCAGGCTGTGACTCATACGTCAGGTTGTGAGCAACTGCGTCCAACAGTCTGGTTGACCAGTCAGCAATGAGGAGGTCTGGTCGAGGACCGGGCTGCAGGGACGCTAAGCCCCGAAACAATCTCAAGGTATCTTCAAGGTAACCACCATGCAAAATTTCAAGGCCTTATGGACCAGGAAATATTTTATAAATACTGTAGTTTACTTGAAATTATTTCTCAGTATCTTACATGTTCAGCATTTCTTCACTTCACTTTAGTCAAACTGAACCGATTAGAATTATTTTTCCATCATCAGAATTAAATGTTTTAGCGTATAAAAACGAGAAAGAATCTTAGATTTTTTGTAATATGCACTAGGAAAGAACCTACAAACCATGTGTGCAGTTTGAGGGTTAAAAGTTCAAATATAATGCATACAAGGAGCAACAGCTTCAAATTTAACAAGGTACAATGTAGGACCAAACCGGATATTTTTTCATCCACAGGCATATAAACCCATGGAAGTGCCTATCTGCCAAAGCCATAAATGCCAAAATATTACAACATACTGTAGTTCAAAATCCAGCCTCTAGAGATGATGGCCCTCAGGTACTGTATATTCAGGTAAATTATGTTTTCCTGCATCTGAACAGCAAAGCATACTACTGATTGGTATGAAAAATAGTAGTGACATTAGTGTTTTCATCCAATATAGACAATCATTACCTGAATTTACCAGATACAATTTACTTGATACGATCCCAGGAAAGCTGTTTTTCTTACATGATCCATTCACCAACAATTCACAAATTACACTGTAGCCTGATACCATGATCATGTATACATACAGTACACTACATCAGTAAAGTGGTACTACAGCTTACGAATTTAATCTGTTCCCCGAGACAGTTCGTAAGCCAAAAATTTGTAAACTGAAGCGAATTTCCCATAAGAAATAATGGAAACTGAATTAATCTGTTCCAGACTCCCAAAAAATTAACTTCAAAGAAAATGTTATACCTAATTCACCCAAATCTTTAGTACTAAAGTATGTACAAGTTTTTACTTACATTTATTGATGGCATTTGTTGGCGTATGGAAGACGGTGAGGGGGGGGATAGAGGAGGAGAGGTGTTACTGTTTGGAAGGGAAGTCCCCTTCCATTATAACATCAGACAGTGACGACTTCACTGGGGGTACACTCTCTGGCACGTTTTGCCTGCATACCACTAGGACCTGCTTGTGGCTCACTGCCTGTTTTTCTCACTAAAAACCTGTCTAGCAACACTTGTTTTTCCCTACATTGTAACACTTGTCTCAAGCGAGACATCACTGTCATAAAAAAGGCTAACACATCGGCCTGCTATAACTTGATTTGAGTGACACTTTTCAGCAAAACTTTGCAATTCTTCTCATAGTGCACACATTTTCTGAATAAATGAGGGAGAGACATCCTCTACTCTACATCAACAACCCTCATACCATTTCATGTTTATGAATGATCCCTTGTTCTTCCTCTATGGTCATTCTCACACGTGTTTTCTTGGCTTGAATCTTGCCACTGGCTTTCTTGGAACCCATGGCGAGATATATAATAACAAATTTTATATTCAAATAGCCAAAAATCTGAAGAAAAAACTAATTCTTTACAAAGAATTCAAGCGCGATAGTCACTAGGCGGGAGGCACTGGTAAACTGAGGCGCGATCGCTGTGCCACTACACGCTAGATCGGCCCATACGCGTATCAACAAACTCGTTTCCAGAGACAAAGTTGACAACCCAATTAAAATTTTAATTTAATTATGTAATTTAATATAATTATACAACCCAATTAAACTTTTCCGAAGAAATTGGGCTCATAACCCGAAATGTTCGTAAATAGGGGTGTTCGTAAATAGGGGTGTTCGTAAATAGGGGCATTCGTAAGCTGAGGTGTCACTGTATTCTTGGTGGTAAGTGTTATTGCCGTGCACATTTCTGGAATGCACATTCATTTGGAAAATACACAAATTTTAGGGGAATAACTTGAGGAATGTCTGAATTATGAGCCCTTTCCTAACCTAAGGATTGCAGTTAACTGTCCCGTGGCACAGTGGTAAGACACTCGCCCGGTGCTTTGTGAATGCTTTGGCCTCAGTTTGTATTCTGGCCAGGAAGAATTGACCAGATGCCAATCCTTAACTGTAGCCTCTGTTCACCCAGCAATGAATGGGTACCTGGTTGTTAAATGATTTGGCGGGTCGTATTCTGGGGAAAATTAGGATTAGGGACCTGCCCAAAACACTATGCGTACTAGTGGCTTTACAAGAATGCAACTACTATTGTGTATATAAGAGATGTCAAGAGATCAGATGAACAAGACATCTCTAATCTGACCCTATTGCCCGAAATAATATATGTATTAGTGGCTTCAGGTATTGTATGTACTAGTTCTATCTATAAATCCAACATTATGTTTGTAAATCAACTATGTATATGTAGTACTTTTCCTGAATAAATTTTTTTATTTAATTATATACAGTATATAACATATAATAAAAAATTTATGTTTGATGAGGGCCTATGGGTGCTGCACTTAATAATAATAATAATAATATGTTTATTCAGGAAAGGTACATACATAGAGAGATTTTACATAAGTGGATCAATTTATAGATAGAGCTAGTACATACAATGCCTAAAGCCACTATTACGCAATGCGTTTCGGGCAAGAAAACATTAATATCTAAAACTAATACTAATTGGACAAAAGAATAAAATGTTTTGAGAATAGATACAATTAAAGGTACAAAAAAAGGGGGGAACATGACTGAAAAGCAGCACAAATACAATATGTAGACAAACAGCGTTGAATAAAAAAAAAAATAAGACATGGTTGACAATAGAGGGAAGGTAGGTTACAGGGAGTTTTCAGGTAGTGTTTAGTTTTAATCTTAAAACGGTTGAGAGAGGTACAGTCTTTAACATGGTTGGGAAGGTCATTCCACATTCTGGGTCCCTTGATTTGTAGAGCATTTCTAGTTTGGTTAAGTCGTACTCTTGGAATATCAAAACTGTATTTTTTCTGGTGTGGTGCTCATGGGTTCTGTTACAGCTTTCAATGAAGCTTTTGAGGTCAGGATTGGCATCACAGTTCAGCGTTTTATATATATAATACACATGAGAGAATGTGCAGTGACTTAATATCTAACATATTGAGAGATTTGAGTAGGGGTACCGAGTGATGTCTGGGGCCAGAGTTGGATATTGTTCTAATAGCAGCTTTTGTTGAGTAATTAGAGGACGTAAATGATTTTGGGTAGTAGAACCCCAAGCACAAATACCATAGTTGAGATATGGATAGATGAGGGAGTAATAGAGAGTCACCAGGGCAGGGCGGGGTACATAATCTGATCTTAGAAAGAATGCCAACAGTTTTTGAAACTTTTTTTGATATATTTAGAATGTGTCCCTGGAAATTAAGCTTGTGATCAATGAGAACGCCAAGGAATTTGCCATCTAATTTGTTACAAATTTGGTATTGTTAATCTCGAGATTTATTTGGTTAGAGGATTTATTGCCAAACAGAATATAGAAAGTTTTGTCAATGTTAAGGGTGAGTTTGTTGGCAGTTAGCCAAAGAGGACTTTATTAAGCTCGGTATTTACTGTGGCATTTAGAGCAAGGGGGTCAGGACTGGAGTAAATGAAGGTTGAGTCATCAGCAAATAGAATTGGTCTAAGGTGTTGGGAGGCATTTGGAAGGTCTTAATGTAGATGAGAAA
>WNGS01066681.1:1656312-1670206 GCA_020271785.1 Procambarus virginalis | reverse complement strand
TTTTGACATATTGTGTGCTCAGCTGTCTGTTCTACAATCCCTAGAGATGGATTTTTCATAAACCCTAAATGGTTGGAATTATATATTTTTTTTATTTGCCGCATATTTCAAATGCCGTATTGACGATTTTTTTTACAGTAAAGTTACACTGAAAACCTATTTCTAATTTGATTAAAATGAAGACCTATGCTGTCTGAGAGCATAATATACCAAATGAACAATTGGTGATAGTTTAATTTTTTAATCTGATTTGATACTCTGAAGTTTTCAATACTTAATTTTAAAATTATTAAGTGCAGTGTGCAGTGCTCCTGCACTGCACACCTGTTTTTTGACAACAATTTCATGGTGCAGTTGTTAAGGACATTTCTTTTTTTTTTAATAATGATAATGATAATGATAAACCTAATGATAATGTCAAAATGTTTCCAAACTCAACAATTTTCATTCAAATCACAAAGAGTAATAAAAACATTACAAAATAAAAAATACAGCCTAATTAAAAAAAATGCACAACCCTCAAAGCATAATCGCACAACTGTGCATTTAAGTAGTATGTGCCACTTAACACTTTCGCGCGCGCGGCACTCCGGGAAAAAAAAAGCGCATTGTGCGCGCGGCGTTCTGGGCGCTCAAGTGTAAACACAAAAAAGTGTATAAACTTTCACGCTCCTAACATCAATTCTGGAGCTACGTATTTCATTTTGGTATCAATGTGTTGGCAATAAAATTCTCTACAAGATCATATGCATAAAATGTCACCAAAGCATTTGCTATCCCACTACGAAATAAATAAACACGAAGATGACTCCCGCGACACCCAAACAGGAAGTAAATGTTCATACTCTTTCGTTTGTTGCCAGGTCCACAGTGATCCTACAGCGTTGATTTTGATATCACTGAACTCGCAATAAAATTCCCCACCCAGACATATGCCTATCAATGTATAATTATGATACGGGGTGACCCGCACGAGTGTGGGAAGTGGCCGAAGCGTTAGCCGTGATTTCAGCAGCGACGACACTGTTGTGATGCAGCGCTTTGAAAGTTATACTTATTTCACTGTTGTTTCTCGAGCTACGTTATTTCATGGATTATTTCAGCATGTGTTCGCAATAGAAAGTTCTATAAGAACATGGGTAGAATTGGTCAACAGAGCGTCAAATAAATTTGCGGCGAATAAAATCTTACGCGTGTTTGTACCCGTGAGCGTAAAAAGTTTTTACTTTGTTGATGTTTTTCAAGTTTATATTGTTTCACACCGTTTTTTTTTTTTTGTATAGTGTTCGGAATAAAAATTCCTACACAGACATATGCCTATCAAATACAATTCTTGGGAATTCACAGCTGTAGAGACGGCCGAACACACACAACGGAACCCGGTCTGGACACTCCAACTTTACCCACAACACCGCAAACACCACAAAAAAAGTTTCTGGGTTTCGTGTATACTTACTTAGTTTTCGTGCTACAGTTGTCATTTAGGTATCAAAATATTCCTAAGAAAATAGACTTATACTACAACAACCTAGGACAATTATGTGTACTTACCAAAGGAAAGACGATTGTAGAAAAATAAGTTGAGCATTTTCTCTCCACTCCACCTCCTTCAGGTACCGATTCCTGAAGTTGCTCAACAGATGTTCGTAGGTGGAGTGAAGCTGGTGCGGGTGGTTACTTCTTGTCCACCCAATACACCCTTTTCTGTGATAAGTGGTGTAACACGGTATGACACAAAGTGGAACATCGCATGTCTTGCATGCTATACCAGTTTCTTCCTAATACTGTACCCGACTTTGAACACACTTGACACCTGCGACGTTTGGGGAGTTTTACAAGTTCATGCTTCAATTTGTAGTTCAGGCGAGTCTCTGATAAAACAACACGTCCCTGTTGCCTCTGTGTTGGTTGTACACTACAGTCTGAATCGTCGCTCTCACCATTGTCTTCAAACAAACAGTGTAGCAGATGAAATATCTTCATCAGATTCATGGTCGGTCAGCACGAGGTGTAGACGTGAAGAGAGGGCGCCTCACACCCGACGGGCCAGGTGTTGACGGGTTAGCAGCAGGATACACAGGACCAGTGTCATCATTTATGTATGGAGCATGAACTAAATGAGGAGATGGTGTTGTTGTTGCAGGCCACTCTTCCTTGTCAAATTTCAATAAAGCCCCAATAGCAACCTCATGAAACTGGAGCAGAGTTACTTCTTTCGGTCATCTGTGTTGGCCTTGTACAATGCATAAGCGTTTTGCAAAGCCATTTGCAGGAAATAAAAGGTATTTTCTTTGTCCACTTGTGACATTTCCTTGCAAAATGGTAATACTTTGCCATTTGATCAAAGTGGTCAACACCCTCATGAACTTATTGTAGTCAATAATTGCCTTTGGTTGTTCACCACAAACTGTGTGGTGTTGTCATGTGTGGTGTTTGTTCACCACAAACTGTGTGGTGTGTGTCAACCATGAAGGTGTTGTCCTTGCGGCGGTAGACTGTGGTATCCACATCAATCTTAGTCTTCGCTATATGTTGCAGGTCTTTTGGGACGCCACGTACGAGTCTAATTGTCCACACGTGTAGACCCCAATGGTGGAATATTGTCCTCAAGCCACACAACACTGGCCCCAGGCTGGCGAGTACGTACGGACGTGTACGCTTGCGAGGAGGCGGGTGCCTCATCTTCCTCACTCGGTTCATCCTCACCTGATAATTCATAGCTTGAATCACTCCCACTATCAACAAATGGGGTTATTTTCAAACGACGAGTAAGAGGTCGTTTCCTTAGCTGGATTTAGGCATGCACGCACCACGTGTGCGCCTTGTGGTGAGAGGCGGCGGTGCTGGTGCCCCTCCTCCTCCTCCTCTGTTAGGTCTTCAGTGTCCTCCTCCGTCGATTCAGCCCCATGGGCTCCAGGACCCCAAAATTCACATTCTTCTTCTAAATCATCACCTGCCTCACTTCCATCCAAATCCACTTGATCAAAGGCATCCAAGAGATTGGGAATCTTGGTGGGAGTGAGCCTCAATCCAGAAAACCTCCTATAGATGTCGGTAATCTTGTCTTTTCCAGATGAATCAGAGGCTCCTGTAGCCGACACCGCTTGGGCCTGGTGCTGGATCCATTATTGATGAATGTAGTTGGTTACAAACTCACAGAAACAGTAAAAATTCTTGAAACCATGCGAGTTTGGTGCGCGAGGGGAGAGAGATGAGATCGCCACGTGACAACAAAATGGGCCTGTCACATGACCCAGTAGGCCGACGTGACATTCGGCCTACCCGAGAGAACGGGAATTTCATGGAGCACAGTTTGAAACAAACCCCAAGTAAATCGGATTTAAGCTGGATTTTTTACAATTATTTTAATACGGACCGTAAATGTACGACGCGAGGCACAACCGATAGAAATATAGCCGTCGTATATGTACGGGATGGGCGCGCGAAAGTGTTAATATTCAAAGTTCCTAAATATTCTATGTATTGTCATTTAACATTAGAAACCTCTGCAATCATGTCCATACAGGGGAAAACTCTTGAAATCTTTAGTTACAATCTTGGGTATTGTTAAGACAATTGGCACCATATCTGGTGCCTCACCATCTATTTACTGATGCCTATGCTCAGAACCAATGACACCAATGCAGAGATCCTTTACTGCTAGAATCCACTCAGTAAAACATCTAAACTCTTCGGAATGACTAAACAACCCATCCTCGACTCAAGTCCATTATATCCAGTGATCGACCCTACAGACACATTTACATGGTGTTCATTCAAAACAGGAATTTTCTCAAATATAAATTAATATTATAATATATTAGCATATTGTGCATATATAGGCATAGGTTAGGTTAGGTTAGGTTCTGTTGGGAATTATTTGTATTACGTGGGTGAAACATTTCCACCGTCGTGGTTCAAACAAAATTCGCAGTGAAGCACTTGTTCTGGAAGTGTTCGAACGAAATCAGTAGAGAGTTGTGTGTAAACCGTTTTCATTCATAAACAGGGGGTTTGGCGGGTGCATGGAATCACTTTTGTTTGGTGAACGGGGTGGACTAAAATGCCAAAATTTGTATTCTCCTGAGCGAAGGCAGGAGAGATACATAATAATTTACACGTGGAAAATAGTAGAGGGGCTAGTCCCAAACTTGCACACAGAAATAACACCACATGAGACCAGAAGGCATAGCAGGATGTGCAGAATACTCCCGTTGAGAGCAGAGGTGCAATAGATACTCTAAGAGAGAACTCCAAGAACATCAGAGGCCCAAGACTGTTCAACATGATTCCACTACACATAAGGGGCATAACTGGCAGACCCCTCACAGTGTTCAAGAGAGAGCTTGGTAAGCACCTCCAAAGGATACATCAACAACCAGGCTGTGACTCATACGTCAGGTTGTGAGCAACTGCGTCCAACAGTCTGGTTGACCAGTCCAGCAATGAGGAGGTCTGGTCGAGGACCGGGCTGCAGGGACGCTAAGCCCCGAAACAATCTCAAGGTATCTTCAAGGTAACCACCATGCAAAATTTCAAGGCCTTATGGACCAGGAAAATATTTTATAAATACTGTAGTTTACTTGAAAATTATTTCTCAGTATCTTACATGTTCAGCATTTCTTCACTTCACTTTAGTCAAACTGAACCGATTAGAATTATTTTTCCATCATCAGAATTAAATGTTTTAGCGTATAAAAACGAGAAAGAATCTTAGATTTTTTGTAATATGCACTAGGAAGAGAACCTACAAACCATGTGTGCAGTTTGAGGGTTAAA
Organism: Procambarus virginalis; assembly: GCA_020271785.1. Lineage (NCBI taxonomy): Eukaryota > Metazoa > Arthropoda > Malacostraca > Decapoda > Cambaridae > Procambarus > Procambarus virginalis. The sequence continues at coordinate 1,665,427 of WNGS01066681.1, read as the reverse complement.
AGTTCAAATATAATGCATACAAGGAGCAACAGCTTCAAATTTAACAAGCTACAATGTAGGACCAAACCGGATATTTTTTCATCCACAGGCATATAAACCCATGGAAGTGCCTATCTGCCAAAGCCATAAATGCCAAAATATTACAACATACTGTAGTTCAAAATCTCTAGAGATGATGGCCCTCAGGTACTGTATATTCAGGTAAATTATGTTTTCCTGCATCTGAACAGCAAAGCATACTACTGATTGGTATGAAAATAGTAGTGACATTAGTGTTTTCATCCAATATAGACAATCATTACCTGAATTTACCAGATACAATTTACTTGATACGATCCCAGGAAAGCTGTTTTTCTTACATGATCCATTCACCAACAATTCACAAATTACACTGTAGCCTGATACCATGATCATGTATACATACAGTACACTACATCAGTAAAGTGGTACTACAGCTTACGAATTTAATCTGTTCCCCGAGACAGTTCGTAAGCCGAAAATTTGTAAACTGAAGCGAATTTCCCATAAGAAATAATGGAAACTGAATTAATCTGTTCCAGACTCCCCAAAAATTAACTTCAAAGAAAATGTTATACCTAATTCACCCAAATCTTTAGTACTAAAGTATGTACAAGTTTTTACTTACATTTATTGATGGCATTTGTTGGCGTATGGAAGACGGTGAGGGGGGGATAGAGGAGGAGAGGTGTTACTGTTTGGAAGGGAAGTCCCCTTCCATTATAACATCAGACAGTGACGACTTCACTGGGGGTACACTCTCTGGCACGTTTTGCCTGCATACCACTAGGACCTGCTTGTGGCTCACTGCTTGTTTTCTCACTAAAAACCTGTCTAGCAACACTTGTTTTTCCCTACATTGTAACACTTGTCTCAAGTGAGACATCACTGTCATAAAAAAGGCTAACACATCGGCCTGCTATAGCTTGATTTGAGTGACACTTTTCAGCAAAACTTTGCAATTCTTCTCATAGTGCACACATTTTCTGAATAAATGAGGGAGAGACATCCTCTACTCTACATCAACAACCCTCATACCATTTCATGTTATGAATGATCCCTTGTTCTTCCTCTATGGTCATTCTCACACGTGTTTTCTTGGCTTGAATCTTGCCACTGGCTTTCTTGGAACCCATGGCGAGATATATAATAACAAATTTATATTCAAATAGCCAAAAATCTGAAGAAAAAACTAATTCTTTACAAAGAATTCAAGCGCGATAGTCACTAGGCGGGAGGCACTGGTAAACTGAGGCGCGATCGCTGTGCCACTACACGCTAGATCGGCCCATACGCGTATCAACAAACTCGTTTCCAGAGACAAAGTTGACAACCCAATTAAAATTTTAATTTAATTATGTAATTTAATATAATTATACAACCCAATTAAACTTTTCCGAAGAAATTGGGCTCATAACCCGAAATGTTCGTAAATAGGGGTGTTCGTAAATAGGGGTGTTCGTAAATAGGGGCATTCGTAAGCTGAGGTGTCACTGTATTCTTGGTGGTAAGTGTTATTGCCGTGCACATTTCTGGAATGCACATTCATTTGGAAAATACACAAATTTTAGGGGAATAACTTGAGGAATGTCTGAATTATGAGCCCTTTCCTAACCTAAGGATTGCAGTTAACTGTCCCCGTGGCACAGTGGTAAGACACTCGCCCGGTGCTTTGTGAATGCTTTGGCCTCAGTTTGTATTCTGGCCAGGAAGAATTGACCAGATGCCAATCCTTAACTGTAGCCTCTGTTCACCCAGCAATGAATGGGTACCTGGTTGTTAAATGATTTGGCGGGTCGTATTCTGGGGAAAATTAGGATTAGGGACCTGCCCGAAACACTATGCGTACTAGTGGCTTTACAAGAATGCAACTACTATTGTGTATATAAGAGATGTCAAGAGATCAGATGAACAAGACATCTCTAATCTGACCCTATTGCCCGAAATAATATATGTATTAGTGGCTTCAGGTATTGTATGTACTAGTTCTATCTATAAATCCAACATTATGTTTGTAAATCAACTATGTATATGTATATACTTTTCCTGAATAATTTTTTTATTTAATTATATACAGTATATAACATATAAATAAAAAGTTATGTTTGATGAGGGCCTATGGGTGCTGCACTTTTTAGGCACATTAAAAATTAAGATTCATTTATACAATCAGACTAATTACAAGATATACTTTTATTAACCAAGCAGCATAGTGGCTAATATGTCATTATTCATCATACCATCAAAGGTTAGGCAAGATTTATTATTCAGATGATGCTAGTACTACTCCTTAGACCAAGCTATACATCTTCTAAAATGGCACATTTCCCAAAATAGCATACAACATATGATGCATGTATAAGAATCAATGTTCTTACAGCAGAAAACTTTGTTTATTGTCAACTTATTTAGTTTTTTGTTCCAAATATACCTTATTAAGTTTGGTTAGGTTGTTTAAGTTAGGAATACTAGATTAGCCAGTTCCCAAATCGTGCAGTAATGTGAACCCCCTGGAGGAGGCTGGCAGCGACAAACAAGATATCTCTAATCTAACCCTATATGCATTTTTTCCAAGATGTTAATGCTAAGTTATTGTATACCAAAAATATAAATAAAACTCATAATATGCAATAATCTTAGTACCTAAACACCAAATGCCTAAGCTGACCTAAAGAATAAGAATTTTCACTTGGTAAATGGTAAACCATAAATCACTCGGCAATTAGGAGCCTGACGGCCGAGTGGACAGCGCTCGGGGTTTGTAGCCCTAAGGGTTCAGTTTCGATCCCAACAGAGGTGGAAACCAAATGGGCAGTTTCTTTCACCCTGATGCCCCTGTTCAATTAGCAGTAAATAGGTATCTGGGAGTTAGACAACTGCTATAGGCTGCTACCTGGGGGATGTGTGTGTGTATATATAGTTTATATTATATTATATTTATATATATATATATATACACTGTATATATGTTATATATATTTATATACACTGTATATATATAAACTATATACACACAAATAAATAAATGCTACCTAACACAAATGACTGCATATATTCCTCATAATAATCAAATTTTAATCACATTCTTGGCGTTTAACAGCAAGAATGGCTGTATAGTAGGTGGACAGCACCTACCACAGTAGCGGTCAGCGCCAGAACACCGTCAGTAACACCATATATGAGAGCCTCGGTCACCAGCTGGTCCCCGCTGCTGCCATGTGCTGCAACACTTGTTTATGTTTCAAACCCAGAGCTGTGGTAGCCAGATGGGAGAGTCCTCGTGTCTGTGGAGCGACGCCGCTCTGCCCGCCACCTGGTGACTGTGGGGGGAGATGCAGCCTCCCGCCCGCCACCTGGTGACTGTGGGGGGAGATGCAGCCTCCCGCCCGCCACCTGGTGACTGTGGGGGGAGATGCAGCCTCCTGCCCCGCCACCTATGGGGATTGGTAAGGGTAATAAGATCTACCATTAATGTATAATGACTTACTGTAAATATATAGCTCTTGAAATAGAACATTCTCTGTAACTAGCTGACATTGTAGTTATAAGGTGTGAAGGATAGATGAAATTGTTTATGTAATAATCTAAGTTGAAGTCTGATAAAGACCTTTTGTGCCTTCTGTAATGCTTTTTGCGCTACCGCTCACAGGATGGGTATGGGGTGCACAATAAACTAGCCGCCTCCGGCAACAACAATAAATTCTTCCTACTAACCCATCACCTGCATTTTGACTAGGGGACGACTGCCCGACCCTCCTGTGCTGATAACGGTGGGAGAGGATCTGCCTATCCCTACCACTTGCACTGGGACTGTGAGGTGTAGCGAGTACAAATAATATACTCATTACAGTCTCTCATTAGCTTAATGGCGTAACTAATTAGCACTAATTACACAAGCTATAATCCTATCCCTATTTACAGGTAACATTCTTTCCATCCTGGTTGGAGGAAGCTGACGTGTAGTCACCGAATATAAGCAAGTAAAAAGTGAATAGCGGACAGTACAATATCCACAGTGACTCAGTGAACTACAATACAGACGCTTAGAACTTACCACATCTCTTCAAACCTCAAGAATGTAGCAATCGGCGTGTAGTTCTAATCGACCCGAAGACGCTACAGCTTCGACACAGAGCAGACAGCAGACTACGACCGCATCAAGCTATAAATGCTCTCGCTTCCCATCGAGTTCAGACACTCACGAACCCCCATCGAGCCGCCACGCTCTCCCGCATAGAGCTCCGCGACTCCGGCCTCACTCAGCTCTGCTCCAAGCTCCGTCTGAACGTCTACGACAATGCCACCAACCAACTATTGTAATCAAGATTGCTAAATAAATATGAAACTCACTAAACACTGTGTGAGTTTCACACTGTAATAAAACACTTATATCTACCCAACAATGTAACAATCGTACGTTACAGAGGAAAGATACCGCAAGGCCAACTATACTAAAGCCCTCCGTGTGCACTTAAGCCAGGTTCAGTGCAATACGTCTTACGAGCGTATTGAACTTTATGTTCACTCAACGGCAGTGATCGACTGCCAACTAGTTGTAAAGAGGGAATTGATTACCATCTTCAAAAAAAATCTTGGATTACCTTTGTTGCCTGAGGGCAACAATATTCCTGGAACAGCAACAAAATTACAATTAAAGCAATTAAAAAATTATAAATTATTATTATAAAATCTAGTAGACCTGAGGCAACGTGAAACTCACAACAGGTACTCCATCTATCAACATTCTATTATGCAGGAAAAACCGCACGTCTATGGGTCATCCAATAAGGTTAGCAGACTTCCAGACGTTACCACTACTAGGCTTAGGTGCAGCTAAAAGTACTTTTGGGAGTTTGCACCATCTACTGGCATAGATTTGACTAAATGTAAACTGTCAGAAGAACTATTCACATACTTTACACCATTATATAACTGAATGTGAAAAAATCGCTGAATTCACAGATAACTCTCACAATGGTGCTCAAGAAATGCGTAAAAATCCTTCATTCACAACGATGTACGGCCAGGAGTCTTAGCCAAGTACACAAAGTACTGTAGGTGCAGTGAAAGGTACGAAATTGAAAGCCGTACCCTAAGAGTATCGCTAACAACACCCACTCTTACTTTCTTATAAATAATGGGAGTGCAGGAATATATATAGTAATAATCACTAAGTCTAACTACATGGGACAAGAAATACACCTTGGGGTACAATTTTACAAAAGGGTTTTTATTTAACAAAATACCAGATTTCCTCACACGGATTAGAACGAGGGGGGGGGTGTACTTGGATCCACCGCAGGATTGATACAGACAAAAGGGGGGAGAAGGTTCCTTCCCACCAACACACACCTCAGGACACCACTGGCACAAGGGACCACACAACGCTTTAGGCCTCTACCTTCCCACCAACACACACCTCAGGACACCACTGGCACAAGGGACCACACAACGCTTTAGGCCTCTACAAACTGGGACTTAAGGTCATTACTCTATTCCACTCCTCTTAGGTCACTACAAATGGCATGGGTTTTAACAATACACTACTCTGACTACAGTAATGTGGATAACCCCATGTGACACACAGCTGAGTACATACACCTGTAAGGAATCTTTCAGACCCCTGTATACCACTTATGCAAGACCAATCCTGGAGTATGCAGCTCCAGCCTGGAGTCCATACCTAGTTAAACACAAGACAAAGTTAGAGAAGATTCAGCGGTAGGCCACCAGGCTCGTCCCGGAACTGAGAGGATTGAGCTACGAGGAAAGACTAAAGGAGCTGAACCTCACATCCATGGAAAACAGAAGAGTAAGGGGAGACATGATAACCACCTACAAAATTCTCAGGGGAATTGACAGGGTGGACAAATACAAACTCTTCAGCACGGGTGGGACACGAACAAGGGGACACAGGTGGAAACTTAGTACCCAGATGAGCCACAGAGACGTTAGAAAGAATTTTTTCAGTGTCAGAGTAGTTAATAAATGGAATGCACTAGGAAGTGATGTGGTGGAGGCTGACTCCATACACAGTTTCAAATGTAGATATGATAGAGCCCAGTAGGCTCAGGAATCTGTACACCAGTTGATTGACAGTTGAGAGGCGGGACCAAAAAGCCAAAGCTCAACCCCCGCAAGGACAATTAGGTGAGTACACCTGAATTAACAACACACCACTCCCCCTACACACAGGGCTCTAAAATCCTTATTTCTACAAATTCCTATCTCTAACTCATACAAAAAAGGGAAGTACCGCTATAAACATCTATAGTACTGCACCTATCGTATTTGTTGGAGACCATCCAAGACACTGGTCTTGTCCTCACTGCCTCTCTCTCCTAAGTGACCGATAGGGGCTTGCACATGTCCCAATCTATCGATGATTTCTGTGTTGTTTGTTCAGACTTCTCTGGTGACGACAAACATGTTTTCCTATTAACAATATGTTAATAGGAGCGTTATCCCTACAGACAAAAAATCAGAAGATACAATTGACGATTTACTATAAAACAAAAAAAAACGGCCAACCTACTCATGAAAAACTCTCCAGACAAAGCAGAACGAATTAAAGGAGACCAACGTCGTCTATGCCTTCAAATGCCCACTTGGGACTGTAAGCCCCAAAGAACTCAGTAAAAGTGCTATGCCCAAGATTACCATCCGAGTGCCGGCGGGGAAGTGGTTCAAATAGCTTCGGCTATCACTTCCTTATGTCCAGTCGTGATGGTCAAGTGGATTAAGGCGTCCCTGTACATACCAGTTGCGTTGCTCCTGGCAGTATGGGTTCGAGTCACTTCTGGGGTGTGAGTTTTCAGTTATATATATGTGTGTGTGTGTGTAGTAACAAAAATGTGTAACTAGCTTTACTAAGAGTGTTACATGCTTGGCTAAGTGAACCGTTGGGTTCATTTCCTGAACCCAGATGTGCCTCTGTAACCATTTCCACCACCACCCACGGGATGGGTATAGGGTGCATAATAAAGGACTAAACTAACTGTAGACACTAAAGTAAAAGATTACTTCAGTCGTGAATCATGTCCAGAACTAAGCAGAACTAAGATATATTTGCTGGTTTGTCAGTAACCATTTATGATTACCTTAATACTCTTCCATAGGTTGGCCTTAAGGCCAGTGAACATGATGAACACCGGAAAACTGGACGTGAAGTCCAAACTTTTGTTTTCTACACCGTGGAGTACAAGACCTGATGACGTCACTCTTGTTAACAAGTTAGTTATAGAGCTGCCTCTCACAGCTCACCTTAAAATCTTACCATTTTTTTTTATAATTGTTTTACAACCAAGACCTAAGTCACTTTGTTTCGTGTTAGGCTTAAGGGTTTTCAACTTCTGGGTGGTTATTAGGCCACCACAATAGCTTACTGACCCATCAGCAAGTATACTTTGGTTAACCATCACTTCCGCCTACAGTTTAGACCTATTGTCTTATGTATGACCTCTGTCCTGCGTGACAGTGAATACCAGCATTATCCTCACTTAAGACTTAATCGAAATCCTCAGATTAGGCAAAATTGTAATTAATTTTGTCAATAAAGATGTTAATAATAATAATTTCTGCCCGAAACGCTGCGCGTACTAGTGGCTTTACAAGATTGTAATTACTATACTATGTGTCCTCACAATCCCAATGTACCTTCTTGTATATAAATAAATAAATAATAACCATCAGTGTATATGCACTGAAAAGCAAGTGTACATTTAGTATCCCACATGCTGTGAACTGGGAATAGATATCTGAATCTACACGACGGTCCCCGACGAGAGCAGAAAGCCGGCGGCTTGTCAAAGGCCCCTCTAGGATCCTAATTTTATCACATGAGGTGGGTCTACCTTGCTAATGAAATGTGTTATGGGACCCTTATGGGTCTCAATAAATTCAAAGCGAATTTTAGTTGTAGGTAAACAATAAAGACATTAGATGTTTTTTTTTGAAAAATGTTTTACATATCTCAGAATCTGAGACTTTTATGTTATTTACAAAAAACAGATTTGAAATAAACAATTTAATTGAAAATTGTCAATAAAAATTCAATACATACATATTTGTGTACTATAATTAGTGATAAACTTACACACCCACTTTTATAACTATTTCTTACGTAAATGCAGGTCCCCAACGCTCCCTTCGTTAAATTAGAAAACGAATAGAAGTGATAGGCGAGACTATTGTAGTTTATCTCTCAGCCGTCACCCTTATTTAATTATTTTGAGATATATACAAGAGTTGTTACATTCTTGTACATGATTTATTTATTTATATACAAGATGGTACATTGGGGGTTAACAGAGAACATATTCAATTCTTTCTTTTATTACACCCCATACCCATCCCGTGGGCGGTGTGTAAAGGATACAGAGGCACATAATCGGTTCAGGAACTGAACCCTTAGTTCGTTTAGCTAAGCAAATAACAATGTTTGACGCTAGTTACAAAATTATCAATGTTGTATACACATGTACACCCCTCATACATACATGTACATATATATATACGTATACACATATACATACACATACATATCTAATCACCCACACAAATACACACATCAAGAATCTTTGTGTCACAAGTGGACCCAAGAGGTGTCACAAGTGACACTACAAGAGGCTCACAACAGTCACTATACAAGGCACTTTACATCTATAGTGAGTCACACAGTTACTAGTCTTGCTGCACACCCACCCAACTGGGCGGCAGCTTTACAGTCATGTGCATGCATTACCGACAGTAAGCAAATTTTGGATACTTCGCTAAAATTTCGGGCAGCACATCATTGTGAATGAAGTACTTACACATTTCTTGGACACTATTGATGGTGTTATCTCTAAATTCCGCAATTTTTTCACATTCCTTATATAAATGACGCAAAGTATGCGAATAGTTCTGCTGACAGAGTTTACATTTAGTCAAATCTACATCAGCAGATGTTACAAACTCCCAGAGGTACTTGTAGCCGAGCCTAAGCCTAGCAGTGGTACCATCTAGAAGTCTGCTAACATTATTGGATGCCCCATAGACATATAGAAAGGAGAGACAATCGTACTTTATCTCTCAGGCGTCAACCTTATTTATTTAT